>VYZP01028587.1:0-10097 GCA_013400635.1 Hypocryptadius cinnamomeus | reverse complement strand
AAGCTTGTAAGTTTATCTCCCACCAAAATCAATAGAACTAGTATGAATCAAGGGATTTTTTTTTAATGGATTATTTAAAAGTTAAATTCAGCTGGCAAATAGAAACAAACATTTAAAAGTACATCCAATTTTAAACATTTAGCTCCTGAGAATAGCAAAGTATTTTAGTAATAAAAAGATAAAAGTGAATGGCAGAGTCAGATAAAATAGAATAAGACAGTACTGAGATAATAATACTGGCCTTATCATCTGAGGTTTTGTAATGATTGTTGATAAGAAAAAGTATTAAGGGCAAATGGAAAGCATTTCAGAAAAACTTTCCCCAAACTCATGTAGATCAATGCCAGTTTCAACACAGAGTCTGTATTACTGATCCATCCTAACAAATCCAGCAGAAGATCAATTTGACCCAGATACCTATAGACCTGATATTTGTCAGAATCCACATGAACTGTTGTCCTCATGTTGTTCCAGCAGTATAGCTAAGAATATTTAGAATGCAAACCTTAGAAAAATTCACAGATAGAGTGCAAGGTTCCTGAGACGCTTTCTTTTCCAATAGACTTGGTTACTAAATGCTTCTATTTGCCAGATACTGTTTTGCTATTAATATTAATCATGATTTTGCTGTGCATAAAGAGGAATAAAACTGGATTACTTATTTTGGCTGCTTGATCACATGCAGTTATTTTTGTATTTCCCTATTATCTACCCTACCTCAGCTTTTCCTTTCAAACAAGCATGATCAATTCAGATTATAAACACTAACAATTTAAGATGACAGAGTTCACTCTGGATAAAAGAATTACCTATTGCAAATTGTTGCTAATTTTCTGCTTTGGCATATGTTCTGCAAGCTTTCATGGAGGCTTTAAGCTTAAATCTCTTCTATAAGCTCTGTAAAGCTTTAATTGGCTTTTTGACCATAAAATCCCCACCGTTTTTTCCCTTCTTGCTTGCTGGATTTGGTGGCTTTTAAGTCTAATTCAAGCTGCATTCTGCATTTTGCATGACTGCTGCTTTAATACACAGATTAGTCCAAAGTTATCTTCATATGCAAACATATAAACCAATACTGCTTCTCTGTGTCATCCAAAGAATTGCTAAAACTTCCTTGTATTAGGTTTTGCAAGGTGACTACCTCTGCAAAGCACCCTGATCCCCTGTGGACAAATGGCCAGTGTTCAGTATTTCCTGCAGCAAAGGTCAGGTTTTCAGGGACCATCATGCCAGACCAGCTGCAGACAAACTGGATGTCAATCCCACTCGAGTCAGCTTGCCAATGGCACTGCCTGCCCAATTTTGTTGAATCGAATTGTTTTAAGATGCTGGGACTGTGTGCATCCCCCACTGCCAGACAACTCCAATATCACTGCCATTGTTAACACTAAATCTGAAAGCAAAGGCACAGCAAGAGGGAGGCAACCAGAATAAGTATCTACAGGATGCTAGAAAAATGTTTTCACTTCATCTCACAGTCCCTCCTGATGGATCATCTCCTGGGGAGAGGCCCTTCAACCTTTTGGCAGAAAGACAGTAGACAGTGTGGTCTCACACCACAGAACAGCACCTCACACAGATCCTGGGGCTCTTAGACCTCAGGTCCCCAGCTCCACTGCTTTGCTCAGCCTTCCTCTTCCTCACACGTGCACAAACCCATTCTGGCCTGGCTGGCAGCAGCAGGTCCTGGGTAACATCTGGTCTCTGACAGGTAATAGATTACTCTGGCCTGTGTCACCTGCTTGCTTCCAGAGCCAAGGCAAAGGGGCTGTGCTGGGATATGCTGCAGCTTCTGCCATGTGCAGATCTGCTTGTTCACCTTGAATTCCCCATGAGCTCTCTGGCAGTGTTATTAAAATTACCAGGGAAACTGCTCTGATTGAAAATTAGCAGCAGCACCCCAAGTATGTCTGCACTCGTGTGGATGTGAACAGGTTATTTCTGCTGCTGAAATATTTCCACTGTTAGGAAAAGCACAATTAATTACATCTGCTATTCAACATACAAGGTCATTTATTAAACCCACCTATGAATAATCTCATTTACCAGCGCCAGTTTTGCTTATCCCTGAATCATCTTCCTGCAAGCAGATGCCAGACACTTTATAAAAGAGTTTATGAGCCTACAGATTCAAGTCTAGAGGGAAAATCCTGCTGACCAGTCATAAGAGAGAAAACGCTACAGCTGTTGAGCAGCATGTCCTTAAAATATTTGCTGTTCTCGATGCTGAAGGACAACGAGGTCTCAGAGAGGTCTCAGACTTCAAATCAAATCTGCAGCACATAGGTACTGTTTTTGCAGTGTAGTTTGGTTAAGAAAATCAAAGAAGCTGGAAATGCTGCATCACACAGCAACAGAACAGTAAAACAAAGGTAAGAAAGAATACAGCAACTGGGGAATGGGTGGATGAGGAAAAAGATGCCCTGGAGGCAGCTGAACAGCAAAGAAAACAAAGGCAGGAGAAGAGGGAAATGACTGAAAAAAACCCAAAGAGCAGTTATTGCACCTGCCTTTTGAAATTACTTCGGTTTTAAAAAATAATTTATCACTTTTTTTTTTCATAGCCTTAAATTATATGACCAATTGTACTGCTGCAATTCTAGATAAACTTCTACAATAAAGGAAATTGAAAAGGCTCCTCCAACTGAAATAAACAAAATTGAAAATGGTTTTCCAATTTACAAATAAAACCCCAATCTCTGTGGGCAAAACACACACTGCACATTGTTATTCCTAAAATCTTTCACAAACTGTTTTTATACTTGAAATTAAGCATGTGTATAATTACTGCAGAATCAGGAACTAAGCTTCATATTTTTTTAATTTCACAAGATTTAGTTCCATCACAACAAAACAGCACAGCCTTAAGAAAGGAAAGTAATTTTGATTTTCAGACTTTCAGCACAGTTATGGTGAACTTCTGAAACACAGACAGATTTAAGAACCTTTGAGTGACTTCTGAATTCATGCTCAAACACATCGAGGAAAATTTCCACAAGCATTTAAGTGACATAGAAGCACAAGTGACATGGAAGCACAAGCCCCAGAACCCTCACCCAGACATGCAGAAGGGCAGGATACTACACAGAAATAGTGGTTAAAAATATCACCCACGACATTTACTTCCCGGCTTTGCCTATAATGTGTACTGATACTTGTGAAGCCCTGGAACTGCATTCTGTGGCTTAGACAAGCATTTAAAACCAAACATTAGTAAGAAAAAATATTCTGACAACCTGAAACTTTAGAAAAACCTGTACAATCTAAGGCTTTCACAATTCGAAAAGTTAATCTATAGACATTACACATTTCAGTTTACAAAATACAGAAAATAATGAACCTGCAAGATTCCCCTTTTTTAATCACAGTTTTATCCAGGCTGTAAAAGTGTGTGGAAGGAATTCACTGGGAAAATACAAAGGCCAGTTATGAAACACAGACTTATGGAAATGACTGTTTTGTGGGGCCAGGGATGAGTACCCATTGTAAAGCACCAGCCAGAATATGAGGTAAATTACACTGCCTTGTATAGTTCTTCTTACCAGCAGAACTCTCACAAAGGAAAAAAAACAGTGGTATGATTTTTGTCTTACTCTGCCACAAAGAAAAGTAAAACCAATCTTAATATATTTTCAAAAGGGAAGAGGGAGGGGTTGATGGTAGCAGCAAATAGCAACTACAACAAAGCTTTTCTGCACACACTACAGAACTACAGCAAAATGTATTTTCAATATTGAATTTTCCTACATTATGAACCATAATTTCCATTAAGAGAATAATTTCATGAATTTCCATTTTTTTCCACCATCTCATCACTCAAATTTCTCCTTGGGATTAAATCCAAAGCAGAGGAATCCGGCATTACTCCTGTGAATCGCTGCGCACCTGCTAGAGTTCACTCTCAAGCCATCCCTATACATTGCCATAACTTCCCTATGTGATTATGCACTTCTCTTTCCTGGTTCATTTGGCATCCAATACATGATTTGCTACACCAGGGAAAGCACAAACAGATGTCCAAACACCACCTGAGTTTGTTCTGTCTGGCCAACCCTTGATGGGAAGGCTGGATGCTGTTCAACAAGCATAACTGCAAGGTCCTGAGTACTGGTGGGAAAACCCAGTAACACTAATATGGAATAAGCAGTATTTCTGCAGAAATGCAGGCTGCTGTGGATCATCAGTTGAACAGAAGTTACTGAGACCATACTGCTGTCTGGGATGCCTAAAGAGGAGAAGCCTAGATACTCATGGGGTACATCTAGTATGATGCACCCCAAGTGCTTTCCCTTATGGTGAGGCTATGGCCAGGAGGGTGCCCCAGGCACAGGGAGGGACCCCTCTGCAGCCTCCTCCATCAACTGGACCCCCACAGGAGGTGTGAGCTAAGCACAGCAACGAGCACGCACTGCACTGCTGCTTGAAGTGCCACACGAGCATGCAGTCCTGCAGCCTGAGCAGCACCTGGGAAAGGAGCTCCAAACACTGAGCACAGGTAAGGCCAGAGCTGGAGGAGCTGCCAACCACAATGCAAGCACTTGCACAGAATCAGACCATCAGAAGTCAGGCAACAGTGACCTACAAACAGAAGTCAAAGGGATGCAAAATACACAGAGGAGACAAGGATATTAACACCCTAACAAAACATGAAAAGGTGCTGCAAGGCGGAAGGGAATAATGGTCTGCAGTCCATGGAAGAATAAAAAGTGAGCTTCAGTCACAGATGAATCCAGGCTTGATGTTTGTGATGAACTATTCATCACCCTGACAGGTGTCTAATGACACAATAGCAAGCACAGGCATAGCTGAGTTAAATGCTCAGAGGCATCGATTCAAAGTCCAATGAAGTTCCTACAGAGGTGACTCCCCTTCCACACATTCCTTAGCAAGGCTGGCTACACGACCAGCAATTTGTGCATGGCTGATTGATCTTCTAGCTAATGACCTTCTGCGAAGGTCAAGAAGTCTAGAAGGAGGTGGAGGTGTTCATCTGAGCAGAAACCTACATTAGTAGGAGGTGGTCTTCCATTTCAGACTACTGCCAGTGACAAGGAGGCATCAGTACTCCCCATCACCACTGAAGAAAAGTGTTCTCTGTTTGCTTTTTCTTCCCTGGTTGCTCAGCAACCACAGAATCTTTTACATCTGTAAATGCTGCAAATATCTTATTTTGAGTCATTTTAATATTCAGCCTGGTGAAGAGCTGATTCATCGTCACTTTTATTCAGATGGCTATAATTAAGCTTTAAACCGTAGTGTATGTCTCTGGAGTTGGTAGTAGGTTGAAATTACAGCAGATTAAACAACAGTAGGAAAAAAACCACAGGTTGGGCATCATTTGAAAGGGAACTGACATGCTGTTCATTCTTCATCCTCATGTGGATCAAGGCTGTATCACAATGGCACTTCCCAGAATGGGAATTCTGAGATAAATACATGGAATTTTTTCTGCATGCTTAAGTTATTTTGTTTCTATTGGGAAAACACGTACAAGAGATAAATAAACATAAAGGCTATCTTAATGATGTAAGTTATTATTAAAATTATTGGCACTATGGGGCATGCATAATTTCCAACATATTTAGCCTCTCTTGAAAAAAACAACAGACAAACCAACAGACAATTAATAACCATGTGGATGGATACTTCTACCACTACATGGCATCCATTATCAGTTGCAGTGTTACACACTATCAATAACCTCACCAAAAATACAGTAAATTATCCAGCTCCTCTACAACTTGTCAAAGTACTAAGAGAAGTTTTGTGGCAATCTTGCTGTGTGAGTGCATGATTTCACTATTTCCAACTCTTTTTTCCACTGTGCTGCCTGCCCTACCTGCTACACAGCAGCGGAAGAGAACAGGCACCTATGGCTCACTCGTTCCTATGCAAAGCTTTGGTTTTAAGTATCTGAGCTGAAACAGCTGAAAGCCGAGGTGACACTGGGTTTGAGCAAAGAATGTGCACTGCAAATGGGACTGTGCTGAGGGGCTTTCATACTAGCAACTCTTGCCAAGTCTGCCACAGGGTACGAGGCTGTGGGTGACAACACCTAAATCTTGTGCACACAATATGCCTGAGATATGCCTCTTGCAAGTGCTTAGCAATGTTACAACAGCCACTGGTTTGAAGAAGTGAGTGGAAGGTAAGGAAGTACAGGTTTTGTTTGGTTGCTTCCCTCAGGGCTACTGGGCACTTAGCTAATCAAACTGTGTTTATTTGGTGCTTTTGAAAGCCTCTTTCTGCGCATTCATAGTTCTTGTTGTTGGCTGCTCTGAAAACAGGAGAGTTCTACCACTGACGTTTATGGGATCAAAAGTAGATCAAAGTAAGAAACTGTAAGAACCATAATCTTCCCTGTTAAGTTTTCCAAGATGATGCAGGACACCAAAGCTTCTTGACTACCCCTGAAGGGTAGTTGTAGGTGGGGGTTGGTCTCTTTCTCCAGGCAGCAACTGACAGAACGAGAGGTCACAGTCTCAAGCTGCATCAAGGGAAATATAGGTTGGATATTAGGAAAAAGTTTTTCACGCAAAGGGTGATAAAGTACTGGAATGGTCTGCCTGGGGAGGTGGTGGAGTCACCATCCCTGGATGTGTTTAAAAAAAGACAGGATGTGGCACTCGGTGCCGTGGTTTAGTTGAGGTGTCAGGGAACGGGTTGGACTTGATGGTCCTGAAGGTCTCTTCCAACCTTGTGTTTCTGTGACTCTGTGACGTGTTCCCTGCCATGTTGTGTAGTACATGACAGGTCTTCTTCCAACCAGCCCACTGTAGTGCACCATAAGTCATATTCAGACAATCCACAAAAGATAATGACAAAGCAAATGTTTCAAAAACATCTCATATAGGGAATAAGAGAAAAAAAGAATGTGACCTCATTGACCTACAGGAAACATCAGTACACCAAATCCTTACCAAAGGAAGATATGTTGATCACAAGAGAAACAGAAACAAATGGAGTAAGATTTAAGCAAAATATTTCTTAAAATTATTTCCAAATAATTTTAAAAATAGAAAACCCAATTTCCCCAAAGAATAGCAAGATAAAAAATAGGTATATGAAATGACTGCATGAAAAAGTGAGTTTTAAGTGAACTCATGTGATTGACCTTATAATTAATTCTCCACTATTGTATTTCATTCTAATTACAATCATGCTCAACAGATTCTCTTTTAGAGCAAAGCTGACATTTTAATACATAACTACAAGTTCAGCTTTGATATTGCATTGAAAACTACAGGCATTGATAAGAAATATGTTTTAGCTAAAAACTAAGCATTTTATTTAAAAAATTATTCTTAATAAAGGAGTAAGTCTGCTAGACACAGAGACTACTTCAAAAAAAACCCCATGAATGTTTTTCATTATGTTCTTAATTTTTCTAAGCAATGATTTCTGATGCAACTCACAAGATTAGAGATTATGATATCTTTGACAGAATACTTGAATATCTTAAGAGTAACTGGACTGCCTAGTAAAAACAGCAATATTATTCTATTAGGAAGTGAGCTAAAGTGATTGGGAGTCTCTGCAGTGTTGCAGTGAGAATAATACCTGGTGTCAACCTCAGGACAAAGAGGTATGCCATTAGTCATGATTATGGGTAAAAAAATTCATTATTAATTAACCTAAATTACCTGGAAAACAAAGTTAGCTTAGCTATTTGTAGCAAGTGTGTAGGGAGACTCACTCATTTCTTGAGTTGCTCAGACTTTCAGCGTCCTTGATACATTTGCTTTGTCTCAGCCCATGACACCTGGATATAAATCTCTTCTAGCTTCTACTCCTTACAGTGCCTTTTAATAACTTACAAGATCCTGCAGAAAGGTACAACTTATTTATGTGCCTGCAAACAGAGCAGGACCTATTTTTCAAACATGCCATTGGCAGTACTCATGAACTCCTTAAGGTAGTTTCCTGGCCAATGAAGGTTCAGTAGATGCATTACAAGTAATGTGGTGACTGCTAACAAACCAAAGATGTACAACTCCAGTAAGGCCTCCTCAAGCATTTTCTTCCAGAAGGTCTGATGCTTCACAGCCAGAAAAGCACTTCAAATCCACTCCTGAGTGTGTTTGTCTCAGGCAAATGCTGATTCCAACAATCTATGCAGAAAACAGCAGAACCATTGTCCCTTTACTATTTCCAGAGACCTGAATGCTAAATTCAGCATGTGTTGTGTTTCTGTTCCTTTATTTCTTAAGCAAGGTAAACACTGTATTAATTTCTACAATTCTTCTCTTACAACATGCCCCCCTCCAGCCACCGAACACAAAATACCTTATTTCCTTTTGGTTCACTCAAGTTTGACAACATACCAAGGAGATGGTGCTCAGAACCAAACTAAGTATATATGCAGTTCAATTCCCTCATTACTTCAATTGCCTTTTTGCCAGGATGGGAGGATGATGCATGAAAAGCCACACTTTTCCTCCATATATATCATTATAAATTCATGTCTGTGGTATTATTCCTATCGTCAGATAGCCCTCAGTACTGCTGCGTTGCAGGCATTTTCTCTTTCTAACAAATATTAACGTTGAAAAATTTTTTTGGAACTGCATAAAGTAAAACTTTCACAAGTGTGGATGTGACTTAGTAATTGTTAAAATTCAGCTTTTGTATCTGTCCATATTTCTAAACTGTTTTGGTATTTTTACTTACTATCCCTACTGATATTCTGTAGACTTAGTGTTAAAAGTGTAGCTGCATTAGTAGTAAATAACTTTCTCCAATAATTCTTCTTCCCATTTAAGCAGAGATTCTGAGGTAATATTCAGATTAATGAAAAGATACCATTCATTTTTAAGACAGAATTTCCCATCTTTTAGTAACATGTCAACCAGAGAACAACCAACACTTCTGCTCTTTTAAAATCATGGCTGTTACAGCATTAATTGTATTCTGTTAACTAATTAGGACATCACCCTCACAGGTACCAATGACTGTGTAATAAGAGTAAAAAGGAAAACTAATCACGAACCACAAACAAACAACAAAACGCTGAATAAACCACCATAAAAAATCCAGCAAAACCCAATTTGTCAATAATGTAACCTGGCTGTGCCACAGAACTATATCCTCCACATTCCCTTGGCCTATTCATATTAAAAGCACGTTAAGTTAGGAAAAAATAAACAATTCCTTTACACTATTTGAAGCAGATGATTTAATCAGTTCTAAAACTTAATTACAGAAGTTCTACACAATAGCTTGTGTGGGCATCTGATAAATATTCAATTAAGCAATGTTATTAAAACCCGAAATTACTTGTGAGGAATAGCAGTGCTGGGAAAGCAGAGCGGTACCAGCACTGCTGTGCAGCAAATGTCATTTAGAATCCAGCACTTGACATGCTGGTCAGACTTTCTGGTTGCATTATCAGCAGAGATGTATTGAGACTACAAGTTACAACACCCCCAAGCCAGATGCAGCTTCTGAAGGAAAGACAAACAAGAAGACTGCAAAAGAAGAGTGGACATAATGAATAAAATCCTCTAGATCAAGCGCACTAATTTAGGCACATACCTAACAGCTTCCACAAGGAAATTGCTTATGCATGTAACATTGACTGTGGAATAAAACCCCTCTCAAAACAACAACATCAACACAACTATCTAGGAAGTTTTAAGGCATTAAAGGAAAAACATAAGAAAGAACTGAGGTTATTCTAAGAGAAAAGTAAGAAAAAGCAATAGATAACACCTTCTAGGTCCTAAAGTCTAAACGAAAGTCTATTTTTGTTTCAGTGATTAAAAAGGTCACCTAAAAATTCTGTCAGAATTAGAGATGATTATGTCTTCCCCTGTTAATTAAAAAGAGACCTTGTATCCTAGGTCTAATGAAAATGAAATTACAGATACTTTACATAAGATGGAAACATGCAGAGGCAGTCAAACAGGAGGTGCCAGGAAAAATAGCAAATATATCTACACAGCAGAAATATTAAAAAAGGAAAAAAGAAAAAAAACTATTTCAGATAAACCTACTTACAGTTAATTTATTGTAGCAACCAAGGCAACAAACTACAAATAATTTAATGAGAAGCTCTATAAGTTAACTAGATACAACTGTTCTGTGGCATTTTTTCT
>VYZP01028586.1:0-21634 GCA_013400635.1 Hypocryptadius cinnamomeus | reverse complement strand
AGCTTTGTGGGATCGTGAATATGAATTGCTTTGACCTCACTTAGTCTGATATGGTAGAGTATTAAATCTCTATTTTTCAAGCATTAAGCCTGTGTAATAGAAGGATGCTGTGAGCAATTTGCAGTAAGATGAAGGGATATTACTGTCCTGGGAGACAGACAATCCAACCACATCCACAAATTGATAACAGAGATAGTGGCTTAGGTTCATGCTAGCTATTAATTAAGGGCATGTTTTATGTGGAAGACAATAGCAGCTTACACTGGCAGGTACTCGCTGGCCTCCTCTCCCCTGCGGTGAGCGGCGCTCCCGGAGCTGGAGCGCAGCCAGGTGGGTTCATACCTTGCTGAACCACAGTTCACACGTGTACATTTGAATTTTTGACAGGCAAAATTAATTTCTCAAGCCTTTAGCATTCGCAGCTCCAGGAGCAGCTGTTCTGGCTGAGGAGCAGTCGGCAGCTGCTGGAGCAGTGCCAGCAGGAGCAGCGTGCTGGCTCTCCTTCCAGGGACAGTCAAAGGCTTGCCCAGCCCAAAGAACCAGCGTGCTGAGAGCCCTCACATCTCTGGCTGCTAATGAGCACTAACCATGTCCCAAGCTCTTCCTCTGCCCCCCGATCTCACTGCCTCGTTAGCTGGCTGATCCACAGCTCTTAACAAAGAAATCCAATACCAGGTTTCACTCCTCTTGTCTTGGCTGTGGCAGCATCCCACTCAGCTGTCACCCCTCTCCCACTTGGTGCTCTCAGCAGGCTCTGCTTCCTAGCCCCTGTGGCAGGACTCTCATCTCACATCCACTGATTAACTTGGGATGATTACACAGCCACTAATTTTGTCCAAATTACCAACAGAATATTATCCTTTTACAATCTTTTGCTCCTCACCCTAGAATTTAGCAGCAAGCCTGCAACATGCCCTGACAGCTGACCCCCGTGCTGGCACAAAAGGCCCACCATGGCTTCAGCTTTGTTTGTTCAGCTGAACAAACCCTCTCCCCAGCCTCAGACAGGTTCCTTGAGCAGGGCAAGCCCATGCAGGGACATTTGCCCTTAGGAGTTCACAGCCACTCATGGCACAAGGTGAAACATTACAGAGGATAATAACCAAGAGACCCCAACCAGCATCCCTGGAGCCTGTCCAGCTGATGGAGCCAAGGTACACGGCAGATCCAGAGCTCCAGCAGCGCCACAGTGTCCAAGTGCACTTCTGGAGAAGGTCTTCCCAGCAGGATGCTGCAAAGCCAAACAGTGCAGGTCAGCCATGGAAAAGAGTACGGATAAACCAAGGGGCTGGTCTGGGGAGACAGAAGAGGTTTGTTTTTTCCAGGTGGGACTAGAGAACAGCTGGAGAATTGATGAGGTAGCAAGGACAGGAGATGGTTCCAGGCTCCTGCCAACACATTAGAGCCCCTGTGCTGGGCCACAGGCAGGTCACACACACCTTTCTGGAAAACTGTGTTCAGAGATGGGGGCAACTCTTGGCAGGAAGCAGCAACCTTTACAAACCATGGCAGCTCCCTTCACGCTCTCCTGATAAAGTGTCTCCTGGCCACTGGTTCCCAGAGACATCTGTCAGACCTAGGTTATGTCCATGAGCTGGACAGAAGCAGACCTGCTCAGGCATCCCCAGCTGAGCAGAGCAAGCACAGCAGGCAGGGAGCTGGGTAGGGGCTGTTGGAGAGGGGTATGCTGCTCAGTGGTGAGAAATTGAAAAATTAATGAAACAAAGGGAAAGAAGGACAAGTTGGAAGTCAGGTCACTGAGGATGGAAGGAACAGCCCCCATAGAGGGAGAAGTCACAGCTGCAGACATATCTGGTCACCGGTTCATTCTGTCTGCAGGGTCTCCTTTAAATGCTTGATGCAAATGTCCTTATGAAGCCAGCACATGTCCCGGGCTGAAATGACCTCCACCCAGCAAGTGTGACACACCTGGCACCTGTAACCACATCCCCACGCTCTCTGGAGCCAGTATCTGTACCACACCCAGCATCCCAGGCTGCCTGCTGCAACCCAGCTGCACGTCTGATCTTGGGTGAGAAATTTCTCTTTATACCAGGCTGTCTATTCAAGTCACAAAAATAGGCTTTTTTTCCTTCTGTAAGTGCAACACTTTTCATATTTTTACTTCCAGCTGTCTAGATAGTATTTCACTTTTTTCATTTCTAGTACTCTCTCTCAGTTATTTAATGTGAATTTCTAGGGCATGGTGCCCTTAGCAGACATCAGAGCAATATAACACAAGAAATCAGATATACACTGTTCTAGGAGAAGGCAGGAACAAAAAGACAAACTAGGCTCTTAATACATATGGTGCTTTTGATTCATGGAATATAGAAAATTGTATTTGATTATATCTGTAATGGATCCTCATAACTTTAGATTAGGCTTATGCTGATGGCCCAACTAATGGACAGTTTATTGCAGGAATAGATTTCATCCTATCATATTTTTTCCTGGTATCAATTACTTGGAATGTTTAAATGTCTCATTTCTGTGGATGTTTATTGCTTAATTTTCCTTTCTAAAAAAAGCCTACATGCACACAATGCCCTGGTGCTCCTCTTCTAAGGGGCAAGGAGCTCCAGGGCTGTGCTCCAGGAGCCAGGAACTCCCATCATCTCTGGCTGCACAGGCCGGGAGATCCACTTGGGAGGTTCACAGCTGCTGGCACCGCTGTGACACTAAGCTGTGAGGGAACACAGCCAAAGTTCCCTTAGCTGACAGGTGCTGCTATTGGGAAAAAATAATTAAAAATTAAAATACTTATTAAATTAACCTCTCTCAAAAGCCAAAGGACTGTGTGGGATTGCTGCCACAAAGTCAACAGCAGAGCTGATGATAAGAGAGGTTGGAAGTAAAGATGGTGTGGTGGAGAGAATCTCATTTGAAGTCAACTGAAATGGTAATTTTATTAATAACAACAACAGTAATAATAATTTAAACAACAATTATTAAATAATAATATTATGAAACCCTGAAGAGAAATACTTGTTTTCCAGTAAAGAGTTTAGGAGGCTGTTGAGACACCAGAGATGTTACTTATTGATCCCAGAGCCAGAAGGCAAAGAGGCTAGTGGATTTTAAATTTTTTTTTTTTTTTACTTTGCCTAACTGTAAACACACCTGAAATCCTATCCAAAAAAACCCTGAAACAAACAAACAAACAAAAACCCACAAAGAAATATAAAACCCCATAAAACATAAAAACCTTCTAAGAAAAGAACAGTAACAGAAAACAGAAAGATCCCAAACTACAAAAAACCCCCAACAAACCAAATAACAACAACAAAACCACAAACAACCCCCCCCCAAAAAAACCCCAAACCCTAAAAAAACAAACTTGCAGAGAAACATAATGCCTTTGTCCCACTTTAAATACAGCTGTTTGACACCAGTGATATCAGAATGACTGCTGCTATTTACTTTACACAAGTGTGCCTTGCTTCAATCGAGAATTGATACCTGCCAGCCAAAGGAGGGCCATGAGGTTGATGTCCCTGAAGAGCAGCAATCCCAGATCAGGAACAGACACTGAGCATCAGGGGCATCTGTCAGGGCCATTGGCATTGGCAGGGAACAGAAGCTGCACATCCCAAAGGGTGCCCAGCAATGGGAATTTTTAATTTATTAACCTTTAGCTGAACTCTTCCATTTGCCCTGCATGCTGAGAGGTGCTGGGGCTCTTCTGTCCCAGTGCATTTTGATGTCACAGCCCCTGTTTCTTGGGGAAGAAGGAGCCTGGCACAGGGACACACGGCGGCCCTGTCCAGAAGGGCACGGCGGCCGCAGCGAGAGGCATTTCCTGCTGTGAGGGGACCACTGCATCCTGCTCCTGCCTTCTCCTGGAGCCTTTTCCCCCACGCTGGTGGAAGCCCCAGCCTGAGTTGCAGCCCCCACACACAGAGCCAGCCCGAGCACGCAGGCTGCTCAAGGACACAGGGAAGGGAGGGGACATTGCCTGGGGACAGTCCCCCACGGGGCTGCGAGCTCCCCAGGCCACCTCAGCTCGCTCGGGCACGCTCATTCACACACAGGTGGCATGTTATTGCCACTTCAAGAAGAGAGCTGGCTCCACTTATTTTTTTTCATTAAAATGCAAATTAATTTAATAAAAAGTGGAATTGTAAATTAATGAAGCGCTTTAAAATTCTACATAAGACAAGGCTAATACTTACTCCATAGTATTTCCTCCAGTTAATACCACTACTCACTCCCCTGAGTGGCACCAGCTCCACCAGTCTCGCTGACTGAGATGGGGTCAGAGCTTGCAGAAATGGGCACAGTGCCTTCATACACTGGCCCAGCTTCTGGGGCAGTTCCCAGGCTCCCTCGTCCTAAGGAATCTCACCCTGCAGTACCTGCCTGCACCCTCAGGCCCAGGCACTCGAGAGCAGAGACGCTGCCTTTCCTCTGTAAATAGCAATGGGTCCCTGTAATTTACTGCAGCCCAACAGTTCACATGGAGATTGAAGGGGCTGCTGCCCAAACCAGCCCCAGAGGCGAGCAGCCCTCCCAGCACGGTCAGCTGTAACAATGACCAGGGCTGCCTCGGGTGCTGAGCTCCCGCGGAAACTTCAGCCACATTTGAACTTAGAGAGATTGTGGATCCACATAGAGATTTTTTCTTTATTTTTATCCCAGTACAAAAAGCCAGGTTCAGGTACTGACTCCAAAGCCAACCCACTCTGGGGGGTTGCTCTGCACACAAGGCTGCAGCCAGACAGCCCCACTGTGCTGCCATTGCCTTCCACCACGAGCAGCTGCACAGATCCTCCCCCACATCTGGCTGGGCTCTCAGCAACCCCTCTATCCCCACCACTGCTGCCCCTTCACTGCAGGAGGGAGCAGAGGGACAGAAGAAGGCACCCAGGCAAGGCTGGCAGGGGGCAATTACAGCTCAGGACCACCTGTCTTCAGGGCAAACCTGGCTCAAGAAAACATTACCTTGGACAAACATGTGCAAGGCTTGTTCTCTACATCTTCCCTTTCTAACATCTACTTGCATGGAAATACTGCAGGAGATCCATCCTTAGAAAATGCATCCTTAAAATAAAGTAGAACCAGAGAAGCACACTGGGAAAATATTGGGCATTTCCAACTGGATCTATCCCTCCTGACTTACAGCTCCACATCTGAGATCACCACCTTCTGCTTTTTTTATAGTGAAAGGAAAGAAGAGGCAATTCTGAGAATAATTCAATTCATCCCTGAAGGAAGCATCTCAAGCAGGTCGGTAAAACAGCAAAGACCTGTCCTTCCCTCTCTGCTGGTGATGAAGTGTTCAGGCAGAATACTCCTGGAGATGTGGCACTTGTACGTCCAGAGCTGGGCAACAGGAGTCCTTCCTCTCACCTGCCCTGGGACCCTGCCCAGCTCCCAGCAGAGCCCGTGGCTGCACAAGCTCCTTTTCCTCTGACCACACAGCAGGGACCACACAGGCTCCGTGCCGGTGTTAATCACCCACCACACTCCTTCTCTGCAGTGTGTACACCACACATTATCCCTTAAATAAAGCTCACCCACCCTATTATTGTAATGTCAACCCTGAACCTGAGATAAGCCCTACAGACAATTTATAATTACACAGCAATAGCTCTTCTACGCTGCTCGGAGGGGCCATCGAGAGAGGATTTAGGTCTTTCACGGAGCCAGCGTTTGACAGCTCCCTGCCACCCGACTCCTCCTGCGACAGCACACTCGGCCTTTGTGGTGTGATCTCAGGTGAAGAGAGCACGTAATGGACAATAATTGCGGGCGATTACTGTTTACTTGTTAACTCTGCTTGGCAGAGCAGCTGTGATGGACACGGGGACCGGAATATTCCCTTTTATCGCCTGTAGCACTGAGAGTGAACTGGTGCTTAATTCAAAGGCTGAAATCTATAAAAAATAAGGCGAAACCCATCATTAAATTTCTCTCAGTGGCTATGTGCATAATTCATCCAAACACCATCAAATATAAATGGCCTCGTGTCAGGCTGAGCGGTGCAGGCACAGCACACCCTCCCCGCGATGGGCTGGCTCCCGCAGGACGGGGCTCAGCCATGCCCGCTCCTGCCCCGCTCCTGCCCCGCTCCTGCCCCGCTCCCCGGGGCTGCGTTCTGCCCGCAGTGCCAGGAGCCCGGGGCAGGGCCGGCCCTGATCCCCAGTCTCTCCTGCTGGCTTGCTGTGGACTAACATTTTCTCCTCCTACAGTTAAAAAGCCTTGCATAGATGACAATATCCAAATTCTTTATTGCTCCCTGCTAGGGTCTGAACTTTGATTAGGTGCTGAATGCCCTCGATTTCACCAGCCACAGCCTGGTACACAGCCCTCATTCCACACTGCAGATGTCAATCTGCAGCGGTTTAGTGAAGGCTTGCAACAAGTTTTCCAGAAAGTTTTTTTTCCAATTATTTGAAAAACACCCAGCTGTTTAATAAATCACAGAAAGTTGTTTTGCAAAAGTATCCTTTGAACCATTAGATATTATTTTGAATGCCAATTTTTCTTCCCACCTTATGGCAGGATAAAGATACCCCACTCAATTTTCATCAAAAGCACATGAAAGCAATTAAGGCTCCTGTAGTTTCTATGGAAATAAGGGATGAAAATTGGGATTGTGTGGTGCCTTTTTTCTTGAATTTATCCATAAAAATGCAAATATTCTTCAACAGATACTGAAATATTTGCCTTGTTTTAAGGGAGCAGAATACACAGACGAGGCTCTTTTGTCCACTGGCTCTTCTGGCAGAGGTTTGACAGCCTGTGGAGCACAAGCCTGCAAAAACTGAACGAGTTCTGCCAGAGCACGGATGGCAGCAAAGCTGGCTCCAAAATGTGTGCCCAGCCCAGAGGACTGGGGCTTCCCCTCACGGGTCCTGCAGTCACCAGCGTTAGCAAACGGCTTCTCCTGCCTTTTCCTGCAAGGAAACCACCTCAGCCACAGGCACTGCACTGATCCCTGCCCACAGTGCCAGGTCACCAGCCCTGTGGCACTGGATTAGGACAGTGATGTCACCTCCTCGGCATGGAAAGCATAAACCAAGGGACCGGCACAAACAAATCACACTTGATTTGATGCATCTGCTTTACTTTCTTGCCAGACATTTCAGAGCAGAACATCCAGTACAGAATATCCTACTCTGTTGCTGGGACTCATCTTGTCCTGCAGCAGGGATGGATCAAAACCCTGCAGCACAAAGTTTAATTAATTCCCTTTCAGACTGAAGGATACAGAAGAGTTAATACTAGCAAAGGTCTCTGGATTATTCCCCGAAGTGCCGTCCAGCTCTCTCCTCTCTCTGCAGGCTGGATGTAGTGAGCATCATAGAGCATTCACTAATAAATAATCCAGCATCCTGAGGAGCTGCCAATCTGCAGCTGGGCACCTCATGCCTGTCAGCTCCGGGTGCTAAGTGCCTCCCATGTAGGAGGCTGGGGCTCCTCCCCAGCGTGTGCACTCTGCCTGTGGACTTACCGATGTTGAAAAGGTCAACGAATGCTATTTCAGATCACTCTTGTTTGCCAGAATTGATGACAAACCCTGGCAACTCAACTAGTAAAACTCTAGGCATGAACTAGAGCATGCTGCAACTGCACAATTAACAGCCTGCAATTAATTAATTGTGCTGTCACTATATGCACCTGAGAACAACAGTAAGATCAAAGAACTGAACAGAGATCAAAATGATTTGTAGATCACCTTACTTACAGCTGAAAGTGCCAATTAGGTACAGAAAAGAGAGAGACTGGCTTAGCTGCTTAACAGCTCTGGGAAAGAAAAGTCATTCAATTGACTGGAGGAAAAACCCGTGAAAGCTGGATTGCTTTCAGCCTGGGCTGAGGGGAGCTGTGATGGACTGTCCATTGACTTCTCCTCTCCAAGGGTGTAGGATATCTCCGTGCCTGTTACACCCAACACCATCCACACCTCGGGCTGTGCTGCAGTGAGCTGGGGAGTCCCACTGACTGGTGCTGGGACCCAAAGGCCCTTCCAGCAGCTCCAGGAGCCCCAGGAGAGCCAGGAGCAGGAGCCCAGCTGCTGGCACGTCCTCTGCTGAGGACCCTAGGGGATGGCTGCCTGTGACCATCACCTGCCCACCGGGACCCGCAGCACTGTGAGGCTGAGCTGTGCAGGCAGGTTGTGGAAGTGACTCTGGTGACATTTCCCAAGGCATCAAGGGCTGACCCACAGCACCATTCTGTCCTGCAACCTCTGCAAGCTGCTCCACACTGACTGAGCCAAACATGGCTGTTATGGTGTTGATTTATAATTTTCTGTAAAGTTATTTGGAAAACACATTCCAGCTGCACTTTCCTAGCCTCCAGGAGGGACTTGTCCTGCCTGTAGACAGCCTCTCCCCTCTGCCAGCCCACCGAGGGCAGCAGTGAGAAATCCTGCAGATTGTTATCTTTCAACAAGCCACACTCTAGCTCACCCAAACATATGAGCTCCCTGGAGGAATTAAGAATTCATTTCTGGCACATGTTAACCTGGATGCCACGTTTGTGACCACAGAGAGCAGCTCTGACTACTGGGCTGGTCTGTCTCATCTCTGAGCTCCAGGCTGAGATGATGCATTAGGCTGAGTTCAAGGGATGCTGCCCTTCCAGAGCTGGCTCTGTGAGTCCTTCAAATTCCTCACCAAGCACCCAGCTCCTGAGGCCAGAAAACATCTGCCCAGGTGCCTACAGGAAAGGGATTTGCTGGACTCTGCTTCTGGCACAGGAGAAAAGGTGCCAGGAGGAGAAGCCAGACCAAGGAGGAGAAATCCCTTAAGTGGGTTCTGAGCAGTCTCAGGTGCCAGCCCCCCATGAGACAGGTCCCACGCCGCAGTGAGGTGACTGCAGAGCCTGGGGAAGGCACAGCTGCACTGACACAGACAGCTGTTCATGTGGCTGCTGTACTGGGTGTCCTTCCTTAGATGTGCCAGCTTTGTCTCCATTGTCTCCTGTTTATCACATTGTTTAATTCCTCTTTTTAATTGACTCAGACATTTTTTAATTTCTCTGTTTAATTGGTGCAGACTGAGAGGCTGCAGGCAATGTCATCTTCCCATCATCTCTCAGAAACCTTGCCAACGTGAGGGTGACATCATTGGCCATACACAGCAAATTGTGCAGAACCTACAGCCTCTCCTAGCTGGGGCCGAGGAGCAGGAACAGGGAGCAGATTCAAATCATGGATGTCTGCAGGACAAAGGTGATTACCAGGGAGCTGTCCTGGGCTGTATAGGGACTGCTTTCATTTAACATACAAGTGGGATGGCAGGCAGACCACTCAGCCTCCAACACAGATGACACAACTATGTGCATCATTCAAACCCAGAAGTTCCTGGAGGGAGCTTCTGAGGCATCTCGCAATGAGGTGAAAACAGGTAAAGACAGAAAGCAACAAAATCCTGCCAAGACGTGGTCTTGGAGCAGAGACTGCAAGGTCTATTTAAGCCACATGTTTTTCTTAAGCAATACAGAATCAACAGATACCTGAAAAACTATTGAACAAATGTTCCATTGTATTTTAAAATGCCTTGAATCTCACATCTTGTATTTTTCCAGTCACATGAGTTACTTGAACAGATGCATTTATTTCCCTGAGTTCAACAGGGACAAGCCAACGGCTGCTTCATCTGCCTGGTTTGACAAATCCAGGGGCTTCAGGAGGTGATTTTCCACACAGGTTTCTTTCAGTGGGTGCTGGACAGGACTAAAAGAGCTAGAGGTGAAAAATGCAAGTTCTGACTTTCCCTGGAGAGCTGTGAGTGTCTGGAGATATGCAGCACTGCTCACTGAAAAGATTTTTAATAGCTTTGACCTTTGTGGGGTCTGTACAGTCTCCTTTTGTCAAAAAGTGTATGTGGAAGAATTGTGGGAAAGAGCTGAAGATAATACACATGTTCTGCAGCCTGCAAGGGGATTACAGAGCACTCCTTACTTGCTTGGATTATTGTTCCCAAATTTAGGCCATCAGCATCAGCTGCTGCAGGTGTATGGGGATTTATCATCAGAAAGGGCAAACCATTGCTGGTCACGAAGCAATATAAATATTAGTTATTGCAGATGAATTATAAATAAATAATCTGAAATTACAAAATTAATCAGACAATTCATCTGACAAATAAGTATTTGATCAGCTCTGTCTGAACCACTGTGGCCAGCCAGGCACTCTAAAGAATCCCTGAAATTTATGGGAAGCAATATCCCTTCACCTCAGGAGGTGCAGGCACAGAGAGCAATGGCCTGAACATAAACTGTGGGACTTAGTGGGGTGGGACAAGGCAGGTTCCAGAAGGTTCCCGGGGGCAGGGGCGCAGCCACAGGGCAGAGCCCTGGACTCCAGCACCCACCAGGATGGTGGGGACACCGACCCCTGCCTGGACATGTCCAGGCACAGGGCACTCACGAGTGGCCCTGAGGTTTTGGGCAGTGAGGGGACTGTTGCCAGCCAGGTGCTCACATCATTTCTAACTGTGCCAAGCTAACTTGAGCAGGGGTTTATTTTTTTTCCAAACCTACAAAATGAGTGTGTGTCAGTCTAATAGCTCTATGTATTCTAAGTCTCATCTGTATTCAGCACATCACCAAAATGAGAGGAAGAAAATAGCCCCTGAAAATAAAAGTGTGAGAGAGAGAAGGAGACACGAGCCATTAAAAAAGCAAAAAGCTCCCTGCATGTGCTCCACCAAAGGGGGTGCTGGACACAAGTCTTCCTGCTCACATTCCACATCTCCAGTGCCTTTATCAGAACCACAAGCACTGACCTTTCCTTGGGCTGGCACATTCTGAGGAGTGAGGATCCCTTGAAAAGGGAAGATTTCATGTCACATCTGCATATTTTAAGAGGAAGCTTCTTAAAAAATCACATACATGTAATTTTCCTACAGTCTCCAAATCCCCAGCTGCTTTCAGCTGATGTAAAGAAAACCTGTTATACATTTTGCAACTCTTGCACCTCCCCAGGATGGGGAGATTATCTGAAGCCACGAGGAAGGTCAAACTTCTCCTCATGTCCAACAATTTCATGGTTGATTTTTATACGGGAGTTTTAATGCCACAAAGAAAGCAGCAGCAACCCTGCCAACAGCAGTGACACCACAGTCCCCATGGCCCGTGTGACAGGGACACAGCAGTGGCTGTGCTGGGCAGGCCCCCCAGCAATGAGGGGGGGACCACGGCTGGCGAGACCCTGCCAGGCCAGAGCCACCCTCACCCAGGGGCTGTGTCAGCCCAGCTCTGATTTGGCCAAAGCCTGCTCTGGAGACGTGTGTGCTACCCTGCAGCACACTCCTCTCCCTGGGACGCCAGGGCTGATCCAGGCTGGATGTGGCAGAATTTTCAGGACTGATGTGGATATTTTCTACTCTGTCAACCTTTTATTTAAATGACATTTGGCTGCAGTGCTAGAAGTGTGATATTGAAAATCAATAGCTGGAAAGTGTTTGAAAGCCAATCTAAATCAAATATTACAATATGGTGAAGTTAATCATCTGAAATTAACCTTATAACTGCTTGAATCACTCTAATCTATAAAGAAAATCAATGTAAGCATATCAAACCCTGCTGTGAGCTGCTGTCTGTTTGAGCTGACCACGCAAATGGAAAATAATAGCCAGAGGATGTTTATTGCTCCCTGTATGTTAACACTTCTTATAGGGCTGAGATGGGTAGATGGATTCCCCAGGGAGATGTGGTTGTGAGATGCAGGCAAAGGCTCCTGCTCCAAAGAGGCCCAGCAGCTGTGAAGACCCTCTGAGCCACCCTCCCAGCAGTGGATTTCAGAGAGCTGTGAGTGACTAACAGGCTGTTTCATGAGGAGAATTGATTCTCCCTGAATGAAAAACACTTTCCCATGCACAGCACCTGGCACCCCTTGGCTGCAGCTCAGCTCCAGGTTACACCACAGTGGTGCTGGCACCCTGCTGGTGGCTGCACTCAGCTCTGGGCACCAGGTGAGGACACAGGCACACGGGTGCCCAGTATGAGCAGCAGTTTTCCACGCAGTCAGCAGCATCCCCAGCTGTGGCAGCTGCTCTGTGCCCACCACAGTGCTCTGCCTGGGCGTCCTGGGCCATGTCACAGCAGCAGTCCCTCTGTGACAGGGATGTCTGGGAGAATTTGCCCCGTGGGAGGCTCTGCTGGCTGTGTCACTGTGTCCCAGTGAGCAGCTCCAAACCAAGGTGAAACATACCCACCCTAGTGGGGGCTGCAGCCCTGTGGCAGGGAGCACAGGTGACAACCCACCTTGTCCAGCTGCATCCCCAGAGTGGCCATCAGCAGGCATTTACTGGAGGCTCTGGGGTGTGACAGCGATAAGTGCTTTGATAGCAGACAGATATCTATAAATAACAACAGTTTCTCTCAAACCCCTCATTTTAAAATAACAAAGACATTTCATAAAGTGACAAGTGTCTCAAACATTGAGATTAAAAGCTTAGAGAGGCTCTTTTTGAAGTTTTGGGAACAGGTGGGAGGAGTGAGATCCCAGCAGCAACTTGCATGGCCTCAAGAGCCTGGGACTAGTCAGAGCCAAGGAGATCAATCACAGGCTTTTCCCCATGCTCCTCATGGGCACCAGATTTGAAGAAGGGTGAAGGTTTCTGAGCAGATGCCATTGTCCAGGGAGTGCAGCTGCTTCACACCACTCCTGTCTGTGCCAGGGTGGAGAGCAGTATTTGTCTCCAAGGTCTGCTTGCTGTGGAACTTCCTGAGCCGCCACAGACCCCAAGGTGAAATTATTTTCTGCGTTACAATAAAAGAAAAAAATAGTGCCAATCTTTCAGCTGCCAATCTGGCATGTGCTGGCTCCCATGCTGGTCTTGGGCCAGTGGTGTGGGCAGACAGACAGACAGACAGCAGCAGCAGACGTGTCCCGTGCAGAGGGGTGACAGCTGGACAGGGGTGCCGTGGCACCAATGACACACGTGCAGGCCGTGGTGCCCCCGCAGCTCACGGCAGCAGCTTCCTTGCTGCTCATGATTTACCTTTTGCTGTTCCTGAGGTATTTCCTGCATTTCAAATGGAGATGTGCACGATGTGGATGATGTGCTGCCCTAGGGAGGGGCAGAAGAGCAAACGTGGAAGTGGGCAGCAGCTGTCCCAGAAGTGAACACACCAGCTGGGAGGCTGAAGCTGCTGTTTGAAGCAGCAGGTTGCCAGGGATTAGGAATGGTCCTTTGATATTGGAAATGTGTTTTAATGAGTTTCCTGCAATATGTGCATCATTTGGGTTCCTGTGGAAAGGTGTCGAACAATTCCCACTTTTCCTCACCCAAAATGACATCAAGACATGTATAAAATACTTCATTTTTTCATACTTTAAGCCAAACAGGTTTTAAAGAACTGGGAGCTTTCTCAGTGCTTAAAAATTTCTTGCTTTCTTTAAATTACAAGGACAAGCTGCATTTTCAGAATCAATACTCAGAATGTACAGACAGCTCTCCAGGTGAGGAGGCTCAACAGCAGAGCTGGGCTCTCAGAGGTTGCTCAGTGGTGAAGCTACAGCCCTGACTTCAGCAGAGCCAAGCTGTGACACTGGCAGAGGTCATGACTCCAGCAGAACTTGGTTCTCCACAGCACAGGAGCCCCTTACTTTGCATTACAATTTATTTTAGACTTTGAGCTTTCTGAGGAAGGGATTGTATCTAATTTAGTGTGAAGAGAGTACACACTGGCCAGGACAGAAAATCTGTGTCTGCTGAAGCTGTGAGCTCCTGCACAGTGCAGAGAGTGAAGTAATGGCAAACATTAATGTGAACATTCACCCAGAAGTCTCACAGCAAGAGCTCAGGGCAGGGTGGCACAGTGCCAGCAAGGAGGGGTGCCACCATGGGAGAAGGGGTTTGCTGCCCTCATCCTGACTCTGAGCCTTCACAGACCCTCCAAAGAGGAGCTGGGATAAAAGCCCCTGGACCTGGTACTGCTGTGAGCTCCTCCTGCAGTGGGGGAGCAGTGTCCTCAGTGACCCATGAGAGGGGTCAGGCTCAGCAGGGTCCCTCTGCCTCACCTCCGGGAGCATTCAGGGGGAGGCAGGGATGCACCGGCGGGTCAGCAAGTGCACAAAGGTAGTGAGGAAGGCAGGCTTTGCCCAATGTCACTAACACCATTCACAGCCTATTGGAGGGGACAACTGTCCCATTAAGAAACCCAAAGACATTCTGGATTTCTTCAGCCTCAGGGCTTGGAAGCAGAAAGCATTTACTGCCTAATTAAATTTTCATATACTGGCAGAGTACAGCTCTTCTAGTGAATCTGTATTGGACAGTGTGCCAGATTTTGCAGAAAAAGAGCAGGCTCGAGTTGCCTGAGGCTGCGGGCATCAGCTCCCGGCTGGTGTGGAGGGCCCCGAGCACAGCGGTCACGGCATCACCTCCCCGTTTGCTGCAGCTCATGGATGCACCACCCACTCTCCGCTGCCGGCTAACAGGCATCTCAAGCCAAGTGGCTTTCTCCTTCTAGCAGATGAAGAACTCTGGTGGCTCCTCTGCTCGTTTTTAAGGGGCAGATAGCAGCCGAAAGGGCTGACCCTGCTCCAGGCAGAGGTGAATGCCGTGCACCAGCTGGCAGCGTCCTGGGCATGTGCCAGGCTCTAGGCAGTTGCTTTCCTTGTGCTCCCACTTTGGCCCCAGCAGCACCCACCATTCAGCACACCTGTGACTCTCAGGGCCAGGGTGGTTCCTTGCCTGTCCCCACTATGCCAGGTCAGAGCTCCACACTGGGCTCAGGCTTCCTAAAAAAACTGCTCCTGACTCTCCTGGTGTCTGCTCAGCTGCTTTGCACACCAGGACACAGATGGAGAGCCCAGCAGACAAGCTTACTGCTCTTGGATGCCCCTTGTTACTTCTGCCATGGCCCTAGCCCCTACCTGAGTGCCCTTGATTCCTTGTGGCAGGATGGGGACAGGGAGCCCAGTGCCATCCCCGCCTGGATAGAGCCCACCGCACAGACGTGCACGGCCAGCACGGGGCTGGCACCACTGCCACACTGCTGAAGGTGCCCAAGGGCCGTGGTCCCCAGCCCTTATTTCCCTGGTAAAGAAGTGCCTGGAAAGCACCCAGTGGACACCAGGGACAGGTCTTCGCTCTAAACCTGTCGTGATCATTCACAGGGCAGCTCGCTCATTCTCCTGTGCCACGGCTCCGCCACCACGAGCTGCTGCAGGAAACATTCCCACAAGACTCCAGAGCACAGGGCTGAAATAAGGTGCTGTCAAAACAACCCAGGTTTGTGCAGCTGCTGCCAGGAGCTGTTGCTATTGTGTTGTTCTTTAACAGAGAGGCAAGCATTGGAGCTCAGACCACGGCTGGTGGTCGTGGCGGTGCTGGGGCAGTGTGAGGGAGCGGGGAGAGTCTCCAAAGCAGCCCAGGGCTGCCACTGGCACCAGGCAGATGCCAAGGGTCGAGTTTAGCTCTCAAGCAGACTAATGCAGAGCATTCCCACTGACCAGATCACATCCAAACATACTCTCTGTGGGCATGCAGTGCCAAGTTACAGACCCCCAGTGCTCTGCTCCCAGACAGGGACAGCACTTCCTTTCCACGCACATCCATCCGGCCGTGCCTCCCTCCCTCCTCCTGGCCACGCATGGGGGTCCACCACTGCTGCCACCAGCCTTCAGCTGGGGCTGGAAGCAGCAGGAAACCTGCACTGTGCAAGGTGTCTGCCACACACACCCAGCTCCAGAAAAGCCACTGCTGGAAGTGCTGGAGGGTGAAACAGAGACAGCAGCAGCCACTGTGCACTGCCCCACCACAAAACATATGTGCACACACACCCATGCAAACACTCTCCAGAGCTGCTGCACACAACATGAAATCCTGAGCAATTGAGTAGTTGTAATGCTCTGTTTCAGTGCAGCCAGGGAAAAGCCAGTGTTTGATCAATATTTTCCACAACAACCACTTCCATGTGATAAATGCAGTTATAGGGAAGAGGAACAAATTAACCTTCTGGTGCAGATGGCAGCTACTGCCTGGGAAAAAAGATGGCTCAATTCTGCAGGGAAGCAGGGAAGGGCCATGCCAGAATTCCTGCAAAACTGACCAGTCAAGGCAGCATCTGGAAAGCATTAATGAAAATCAGCCCAGGAGTACACACCCACCTACCTGTACAGGGGGAAGTCAAAACCAGACACTGAAAGTGGCACCTGCATGACTCGGAAGAAGCTGAACCAGGAGAAAATATATGAACTTGGGACAGCTGATAGATAAAGACATCTGAGGAACTGTGCTGCAGCACCGTGAATGTGGGAAGATAAAAGGCATCTCAGAAAGTGCTTCCCAACATCAATCCTTCCACTGGTGACAAATTGTCTGAAGTCAGGGTAGTTCAGCAGCCATCTGGATCAGAGATTCCATCACAGATTTCTCAACCACAGGCAGCTGGATGCAAATGGCAGTGAGTGGAGGTGTGCAAAGGGTGCATTGTATAAGGTACAATGCACAGGAGCAGCGCAGCCCTGGGAAAACCAGGAGCCTGAGAAGTGGAAAGATGAAAAGGCAATTGCCCATGCAAGGAGAGGAAAGGCAAAACCAGCACATGGCAAGGCCCATCTTTGGGCTGGCCATCCATAACTTTCTCCTCAGGCCTGGAGAAGGCAAGGCAGACTTCCCATACAAAAAAAGCAAAAAAAAAACCCAAAAAACCAAAAACAAACAAAAAAAAAAACCCGAACAACTAGAGAAAAAGATCAGAAACCTCATGGGGATGAAGACATCAATTTCTCTCTGACCATGTATCTCTGGCCATTCAGGTTACATTTACTCTTCTCTCAGCTGTAAATGTGGGTGAATAGATGGTTCACTGCTCTGCAATCTATCTTGAACATGATTTTTGTCTGTATCTGAAAGTAACCTTGTGCTGTGTCAGCCTCAGCATCCGAGTACAGCAAGAAGGATTCTGTGCAGCCTGGTCCATGAGCTCTCCAGGAGCTCTGTTTTCCTTCTGAACCCCATCCTGCTCCTCTGTGACTGCCAGGCTGCCTGGCTTTGTGCTGCTGTCACTCTTGTTGTGGGGAAAACACCACAGGCTGCTCAGGAGCTGGTCCTGTGTAACAGCCCCCTAGACTGGCTGGGGTTTTTCTATCAGATCCAAGCAGATTTTGCCTCCTGGAATGAGTGACAAATGCAGTTGCACACTTGCATCCTGTAAACACCCCTCTGCCATTAGCAGTGAGCAGCCCCAGGTGCTCCACAGAAAAGCCAGAACTGTTACTACAAAGCACTGCTGGGAGGAGGCTCAGAGCACCTGCACTGCACAGCATAACCCTGCTCTGCTCTGGGGCTGACACCCTGCTTCACTTGAGTCTGCCTTCCAGGCAGGAGATCCTGACCTTCGAGGTCTGAATTCTGCTCTGGAAAAGGTGATCAAGGAAAAAAAAAGGATCACGTGTGACCTGGTAATGGTGAGCGGCAAGGCACAGGGGTCATAAAATTTTGCTGAAAGAAGATGAAAGCCTGTTTGTGTTCTGGCTTCCCACTGAAACAAATACACAAGGCATGAACTTGCTGAAAATTCATTAATGTTCCGCATATTTCCAGGAATTTAATTTATCAACTAGTAACTGCATAAATAGAACAGGCAAAAATGCTGAAAGTAGATTAAACATTGATGTAAGTATATATCGATTTGAACATTTCTGTGCCTTTGCTTGTGACACATCAATAAAATTAAATAATATCTTAATAAAATGTCTTGGTAATTATGTCTTTTCCCTTGCATAAGTGTGCCCTCCAGCAATGTAATTAAAATCAAAATTACATTAACCCTCCAGTGACCATTTGACAAAAGAAATTAAGAGTCTAGAGATTTCTCTGAGCTCTCCTGCCGAGCCAGATCACTCTTGGTCACACAGCCTGCACACTCCACTTCCATTCTGATGGCTCTGATCATGCTCACTCACAATGTGTGTTGAGTGATATCCAAGCAAGTCAGAGAGCTCCTCGTGGGAGAACAAAGATGGTTCAAAGGTTCATTCAGGCTCTGGGAGGATCTGGCTCTCATCCCCTGCAAAGCATTCCCATGGCCCTCGAGCAGTGATGAGTCAGACAGACCACGGTGCCTCCCTGGCACAGAGCAGGATCCACCTGTGGGCTCTGCCACTGCCATGGGACCTCTGCCGAGAGGACACCCAACTGACTTCTCCTGTCCTGGACCCAGGGAACCATGGCAAAGACAGAGCTGCCTGGGTTTGCCCACCTGTTCTGGTGGCAAGCCCATGCCTGGGGCAAAGAAGAAGCCCCCTCCTATCCAGCACAGGGGCACCTGCCACAGCTCTGAAGCAGCTCTTCAGAAATGTCACCTAGAAGCTTTGCTGTTTCCAGGAGTGATTGGAGAACTGACCAGTGAAATACCTCGTGATTCCATTGTCCCATTGTCAGAGACACTGACAATGTGGCCTGTCAGGAGCCACCCATAATCTGCTGCAACTCTGCTGTGTCACACTGTCAGTCTGTCACCTAAACTTGCCATTCATATAACCTATTAGTTGTTCAGTTTGTCTTTCTGTCATGGACCATGTGATGCTCAGCACAGTGACTCTGTGCATTTTTATTGCTCTCTTTAGTTAATAAAGAACCATTTTCGAATTTGGGGGAATTGAGAAGACATCTCTGTCACAGCACATCCCTGTCCTTGGCACCCAGCATGTCCTGCCATGCTGTGGCATCTCACCAGAGCAACCCATCAGGACAGGAGCAAAACCACCACAGCCTTGATAGGGCTGCCACACAAAAACACCTCCCAGCCTGCTCAGAACACCTGCTGAGGCTGTCACAAAGGCATCTGCTCTTGCCTCAGACAGAGCTGGGCAGGGATTCCACCACCTCGAGGCAGAGCAAAAGGTCCAGAGTGAGACAGACCCCAGCCTGGCTTTCATAACTTCTGCTTCACTTCTGGACTTCAGAGTGCGGGCGAGTCCTGCCTGAGGAACAGGGCGCTGCCGGCTGCGTGGATGGAGCGAGGCCAGGGGACACTGATCAGCTCCAGTGCCAGATTCAGCAGCAGATGTGTACTGCAGACAGGGACTTGGAGGCAGAATTGTGTCAGATCAGAGGCTTCTCCTCCTGTAGTGATGCTGTGAAGTGTTTGTGCCAAGTAAATGCATCTGTGTCCCAGAGACTGGGTCCAGGGCATTGGTGGGGCTCCACTGGGTGCTAGACCCACAACTTCCAGAACTGAAGGCAAAACCTTCCTCCATCCCCAGGAGATGATCAAACCTCTGTATCTGATCTGAATCCAGCACAGCAAAGCCTTCAGGTCCTGGCTGGCAGCATCCTTTGAGAGGTGACTGCACCCTCCGCTGTGCTCCTGTGGGTATTTCATCTGAAGGACTTGCAGAGAACTTTGTAGCCATTCATTATCACAGAACTTCCTGGCACCATCAGCTAATGAGAGAAGAGAGACAGATGAAAAAGCTGCTCCTAAAAACCAATATCAATCCTGAATTCACAGCAAAGCTTTTTTTCCTGCTTATTAGGTTTGGAATTAAAACAATTTGGCCTACTATTCTGCTACTCTGCATATCTAATAAGCAGACATTTTTCTATTTAGATACAATTGCAAAATAAACCTTGAGTTGTACAGCAAAGAGCTTGGAGTTTCTGCCCACTCACCTTTTTATTGAAATCCTTGTAACACTGTGTGCCATACTTCAGCAGGCAGTCAAACACCATAGTTAAAGCCCCAGTATGACATTTTACACCTGACTTAACCAGCACTAGATTATCGGCTGTTGGCACAAGAGTGCATTTTTTACAACTTGCTAGTCTCTGAACTTGTATTAAAGGGTCCTGGAAGCCTAGTGGGACTGAGCAGGCTCAAGACAGCACTGGTATAACTTTGCAGCTCTTGGTGTGCTCACACAGACCATTAGCTGCAGATGTCCTTCTGAAGATCAAGAACACTTCAAAAGTCTTCTAAATTCCTTCCTAAGCTCAAGAGGCTTGGAACATTTGCACAGCTTACACCAGCTGACCTCGATTCATGAGACAGCACTCAGATCCAGACTAAGACTTCTCATAAAAGTATTTTAAATGTCTCCCATTCTCTGCAATGAAATAATCAGTAGACCTCATTTTCACACATTTGAAAAGTTACATTTTCAGTAGTCTGCCTTGTCTGCAGACAGTTGCCTTCACAATAAATTCAGAGGAGACTCCCCATTCACTCTGTCTAGGACAGCAGTGGAGACATTCCTGTTGTTCCTGGCACTCTTGGGACCAGGCAGCAGTTGGCATTAGTATTTGCAAGTTCACAAGGAACACTGAAAATAGTTACTGATTTCTGAGGACTATTGTTAGCTAACCTGCAAATATTCTAGTGAGTGACAAGTGCCTTGGAATTTGAGGATCTCTGATGACTCCTTTTGTTTGTGCTTACTGTTGTAATATCAGTAGCAAAGTAACTCATATTCCAATAATGTAAATGCTTCATGAAAGAAAAAGCTTTGCCAGTCAAAGATCCAGGGTTATGGACATTACCTGGAGAGGCAGATACTCAACCTGTACCTGGAAATCTGGAAGGACAGGAATCCCTGGCACAACAAGCTCATCCTCCCTCTTTCCACTGAGGACCCCCTGATTTACTGGCATGATTTACAATTCATTTTGATGTTTTTAAGAAAATGAACCAGGCATAGCCCAGGCAGGACAGTCCACAGCCTCAGAAACAAGCACCACAGTATTAACAGAGACCAGATGGGCCACACATGGCAAGCGGCACAGCAGCATCTGTTCCAAAGCAGGAGTTCACTCAGCATCATCAGGGATGGTGCTCTGTGGAGACTGGTTTCTCCTTTAGCACTCTCTCCTCCAGTGGACACCGGCTCTCTAGTGATGGGATGTGCTGATGGCTTAACGAGCTGCCAATGGGATTATGCAGAATCATTTTGTTGGGTTCAGGAGCTGTGGGAAATGGCATATGCTGGAAGCACAAGACTGCACAGCCCTAACTGCAAAGACAATGAGATCTGAGCCCAAAGCCTTGTCATAAAGAAGAAAAGACATGCAGAGCCTGAACATCTTCAGTATTTCAGAGCAGAAAAGTCTAATCCCTGCAGATGGTGGGCACCTGGGAGCTGCTGGGTTTTCTAGCACAGGCAGGGATTTCTGCTGCATGCATAACAGAAACTGAAGCACCATGGCAAACTGAGAAACCCTACAGCAAGAGCACTGCAAGGCTGGTCAGCCCACTTGTGTCCAGGACCACTCCCTCCCACAGGAGGGACACACCCAGGAAGAGCAAAGGATGGTCCTTTCATGACCTCTGCTACTGTCAGGACCCTATAACAAGAGCTCAGGTCTTTCTAGCCAAAGGTGAACAGCTTACCTAACTTCATTAAAAAACCAGCAACATTCATTATTTCAGCCTTCCAGGGCAGGCACAAAGATAGATGAAAGGAATAAAGGCAAGCTAGAAACATCAATAAATTACTGCATCTTCGTATTGGCTGCAGTATTCAATAGTTTCAAATGTTTTCTGCTGCCTTTGGCAAGCAGAAGGTTTGCAAAAATGCTGAGCCTGTCACCTGCGACTTGTCACCATCACTTATCCCTGCTAAGCTGCATTTTCTCTCCCTTCCCAGGGAGTGCACATGACTGCAAATGGCTGCAGCAGTGAACTGGTGACGATGGCTCTGAGCTACCAGGGCTGGCTGGTA
>VYZP01028575.1:0-10179 GCA_013400635.1 Hypocryptadius cinnamomeus | reverse complement strand
CCATCCATCCATCTATCCATCCATCCATCCACTTCAGATATTTTAGGCTCACTTTATGGTTTTGGCTGTGTACTTGGTTGACTGTTTCCTTCTGTGCTGTTGGTATAAAGTCTGTTTTCTCCTTATGTTTTTGTCCTAAATAAATAATTTAAGCAATATTCATTGTTCCATGTTATGACTCTAAGTCAAGAATGCTTCAGTGGAAACCAGTGCATTGCATTTCAGTGTAGAAGAACTGCACAATGTCATTTCAAACTAGATTTTCTAGTTAGAGTTGCTAATGCCTGAAGGTTGACGGAGGGATGGGAGGTCATTCTGAATACTGTCACAGGTAGAAATATCAAGTGCTCTGTAAAATTAGAACTGCTCTATAATTTTTTTTTTTCAGGTCAGGAGAAAAATGGCATTTCTTTAATGTGAGTTTCACATTAAAAGGAACATTCAGTGTTCCATAGGATTTCAGTTTATTATAGAGTGAACATTGGTGCAAATTCCAGATTCCTTGTCATTCTCAGAAAATGATTTTTCTTTAACTATAGGTGAAACAAGTGAAGACCCAAAGCATGAGGTTCTTAGACCACTGCTGAAAGTGAAAGTTGGAATTATTATTCCACAATAGATGTTGTGCTAAAATGTTCCCTCCTTCAAAATTTTAAAATTAATAGTTTCCTTTTTTCTAAAATCTAATTCTACTTTCAAGAAAATTGTCAGAAAACCTTCACTTACCTTAAGTAGTAAAACTTTTACAGTAGCTATTCTGAATATTAAAGTAAAATAGCATTGAACTGCAGTATCTAAAACTCAACAATTGACATATTTTAGTCCGTCTTTCTTAATAAACCCAAGCAAATGCATAAAGTGTCAAATTACCTCAGCTCAATATTAAAGTTTATTTGGAGAAATAGAAAAGAACCATTTTTTTACTGATTTCTGAAACAAGGCAATGCTCTCAATCTTAGAGGATGGTCTCAGTCTCCCTACCCTGTAGTACTCACCAGGGATTTCTGCACTTACTGTGGGAACACCTTATTTTAGCCATAACTCCTATTATTCACATAGGAACACATGAACACACAGGAACACTCGTCCTGGTCACAGCTCTTCCTTTCCTAACTATATCAACAGTGCTTAGACATGCTTCTGTCACATCAGCACTTGATACAATTTAATCACTGGGAATTTTTTTTTGGTATATCTCTTGAGACTACTTTTCTGCAATCTAAGTGCTTAATTCCCCTATGGCTTCTCTTCAGCCTGTCAGCCTAAACTGTCAGAGAGACCATACACCTTAGCTCTGCCTGCAGTCTCTATTAGCTTCAGTCAAAAAAGTGTTAGGCCAATGCTTAGTGGCTTTGAAAATCTCTTTTGAAGGGAACTTCATTCCACCTGATACATCCAGCTTTATGACAAAGGAGCAGCTTCAAACACTGTATTTAGCCTTTCTCAGTTGTACATATGACCATTGAAACAACAAGAAGCATGAAACATTTATTATACTTTTATGTAGAGGAAACATTTGACTCAACTGAATGGTCCTACAATTTTTTTTCTTACTTTAAAAGGTTCTGCTTTGGAGTGAATAAGATTAAATGGATAAAGCTGCTGTGTATTTGAAAGCATGGTTTGGATCAACTATACTTTTTATAACAAAACTAGTTGCCCTGCTTTACTTCAGCTGCTATAGAATCTGTGAGAACAGAAGAGCCAAACGGCTCAGCTTGTTGCAATCCAGAACCTCTGACCTTTTGCAAATGCACCTAATTGGTCAGGAAAATATGTTAACTGATGTAACATGCAAAATCTGCAAAATCCACTTAATGCCTTCTTTTGTCCTAAATTAAACAGGTTTTGTAGGTAGGAGATATTAATAGCAATACTGTAGTCTATACTACCTGGGGTTGCTTTGCAAAAACTGTCATTAGAGAGCAAATTCTGCCATTACCATTTTTTGTAAGGCACCTCTAAGCCTTAGCTCCTCTAAGTCTTTGTTTACCTAAAAAGAGAGGCAGAGAAGAGAATTTTGTCTGATTTGTAGGGAGTGGTATAGAATATGGAGGATGAAAAGAAGTGATAAACATGAGGAGAAAAGGGAAAGCACAGAAAGGTCAGCCAAAAGGAAAAAAAAAATTTATGCAGCCTGAATATCACTGTCATATACAATTGAAATGATACAGAAAGTAAGGTGTTTATGCTAGCAGAGCTACGGCAGCAATTAGCAAAACTCAAGAGTTTTGGAGGGAAAAAACCTTCTAGCCTGTTGGTAAAATCATGATGACGGAAATGTCTTTGGGTGCTATTGAGAAGTACTTTTTATTTTTCAAATTTATGGGCAAAAATTTTTGTGACTGCTCCTGTAATTTGCTGTTCTAACACCATGTAATGGCCAGGGTAGAGGGCCATTAATCTTGTTCACTGGAAAAAAAAATATTTTTCTTGGTGGCTATATGAGTCATTATTTTTTCTTTTTTACAGCATTAATGGTAATATTTTTTTTCTGAAGGAGTTGGCAGCAACTTTGCCATATAAGAATAAAACAAAGTTATGTAAAAAAAAAATCTCTTGAAAGAAACAATCTCCTCATGAGTTAAAACTGCAATTTATTTAAAATTTAATGAAACTTTTTTTAATGTATTTGTTGTATTTTGTCACAGCAGCAAGGGTATACATAATTTATATCTTGTTTATAAGCCTAACAAATGTGTTTTCCAGAGATAAGGGGTCTGTTTCTAATACCAGTTATTCTTTGCATAGTAGAACTTTCCTAAAAGGTTTATGAACATTACTTATGATTAGTTGTTGATGCTGCTGCTTTTTTAAATTGTACCCCTGCTTTGCATGCCAAAAATCCTGACACTTATTCCCTTCATTTGATGATCAGCAAAGATCAGCTTCTCTTCAGATCAGCAGGGAATTGAACATCCTGACCCTGGCCTGTAGATGTACAACTCCGTTAAGTAAGAAACTCTAATGCTTTATTACTGTGTACAGAAATTAGATATTAAGACCCTGGGTACAAGATAGCTGTCACTGAATTTACAATGACATTTTTAGCTCCTGAACCCTGTAGTTTGCAATCTAATCTAACATATTGCAAATCTAAATGCGAGAAGGCTTTTATCCATTTGAATTTTATAGTCCATTTTAGCTATGTTTTCTACAGGGCTGATTTCTCCTTAAGCATTGCAGCAAAGTGCCATATTTTAAGAAAAAAACAGCACTGCAAACTGAGCTTTTGAAAATACAGGTACTAGTGCTCATTGCCACAATTAAACAATCATGGATGAAATCTTAACCCCACTGAATTCAGCAGCAAGAACACTCAGGCTGCAAGAGAAGTTGGGATTTCACTCAGCAGAATGGAAGCATTATTAAAAACTCTGCTTGAAGTTCACTCTCAGCCTCTTATGGGAAGAAACAAGTTGTAGATTATTATAGTGTTATCATCCTTTTTTTCTGTGATTCTTCAGTCAGCAGAGAAATAACACTCACTGGTGGCAAAATAGGTTTTAGAGTTATCACTCAGGGAGATGAATGCAGGGCTGGTGTACTTCACTCCTAGATCTACTTCTGCTGCCAGCTGAACTGTCAGCTCTCACAGGCACAACGGTCTGCATTTCTCTTTGCAGTGTTTTCTTCACCTTGATAGATTATTAAGCATAGATTTTTCCTCCAAATGAGAGGTTGTATTGTGGTACATAGACAGGATCTGATTTACCACACTGCTGGGAGCTAAGCTGAAGTGACCCCAGCTTGCAAGACGTCCTCTTGTCAGTCTGCAAAATGAAGTCTCTAAAGAACCAAGTGGCCTTGAGAACAGATATGATGTCTGTGTCTCCCTTATCTTTCGGGTTTCTGTGTACAGAGCTGGGTTAGTGATCTGCCTCCTAGTCCCTGATGATTATAAACAAGCCTCTGTGTATACCTCCAGGTGATTTTTCCTTGAACAGATGTGATACCATTTTAACAAGTTATGCTTTGTGGCTGAGAGTGGGGTACTGGATTTAGACACATAAAGGGGAGAGAAAATTTGTTTTTCCTCCTCTATCACTGAAGTCCTTTGTGAACTTGAGAAAATTAATTCACCTCAATAATTTCTCCAACACGTAGGAGGGAAATAATATTTCTTTATATAAATAACTGCTAGTTCTTGGGGTGCCTCAGGTAGACCTGTGACAGAACATGTTCTGCCTGAAACACTGAGGTGTATAGGAGAAGTGACAGATCTTGGAGACAGCAGTAACAAGAGATGTAGAGGTAGCAGTTCTTGTCCTTGTCACTGACTCTGCAAACAACCTTGAAAAAGTAGCACATTGTGTGGTAGTTTCCATGGGCATTCCTCTCTCAAACAATGGTTTTCTGAGGTCAAATTAATTAACTTTTGTTAGGCATTCATCTACTTGAAACTGAAAGTAGTTTTCTCTTTCACAAAGCAGAGGTACTTCATGGGAGAATCTGGCCTGTGAAATAAGGTGCAGTACAAGTGAGAAGCAGGGCAAGGGTTCTCTTGTCATCAGCACTCTTACAGATTTATCCAAAGTATTCTAAAGTTCATTCAGAAGTTATAGGTTGAAATGAACTGCCTCAGTAAATATGAAGCTAACCTCTCTTTCTGAGAAACACAGCTTTGTTTTTAAAGTAATCATGAGTTGGTTAAACTCTGATGTACATCAGACATCTGCAGAAATTTCAATAGTTTAAAAATGGAAATTATGGAAAATATTTATGGAAAATAAAGGCATATTTCCAATGGAAAGCAAATTAGAAACTTGGAGAGGGTCTTTTTACAAGGACAAGTAGTGACAGGGCACTCTTTAAACTGAAAGAGTGTAGGTTTAGATTAGATGCTAGGAAAAAATTATTTATTGTGAATATAGTGAGGCCCTGAAACAGGTTTCCCAGAGAAGCTGTGGATGTGCCATCCCTGGCAGTGTTCAAGGCCAGGGTGGATGGGGGTCTGAGCAATGCAGTCTAGTGAAAGGTGTCCATGCCCATAGCAGGGAGGTTGAAACTAGAGGATATTTCAGGTCCCTTCCAACTCAACCAAATTATGAACAAATAGAGAAACAATGAAAATTCAAGGAAATAATGGGAACATATAAATAATAGATCTCATAGATTAACAAAATAATGTTGCAAACCTGTACATGTACAATGAAAATGTACATGTTTTTGATTTTTTGTAGACAGCAAGAATCAAAAATCAGCAGCAGAAATTTATTTTGTTTAAAATTTCAATTGGCTTTAATTTATGCAGGTCACTGTTTCACAAACTTGGTTTATCTGTCTCTGACACTCACTGTCTGTCAACTGTTTTGTCTTCTGCTGTTTTTCTCAGTATTGTAAAATTGAATTTCAGTTAATTACCCACCTAGGGTCTTATTATTAACATATATTATTAGAGTGCTAGGAAACCCACCATCCAAGCCTGCACAGGGTCTGGTTGCCTGCACTGTGGTATGCTAGTGGATGATGCAATATGAAAGAATCTGGATCCCATGAGCTGTGTTTTCCACGAGTAATTCTTGTAGGCTGCTCTAATTCAAAGCACAGGGCAGTTCCCAGATGAAGCCTGCCTCCAGGCCAGGGGTGGATGGTGCATTGCCATGTGTATTTGTTTAAGGTATTCAGCCTCCATGAGCCAGTGATCCTGCTCCAGCATGCTCCAGCCCATGAGTGACACACATCTGAATATGCGGTGGTGTATTAGCATTGTTTATGATGGGTACATTTGGACTTGAAAATGGATCTGGACAGCTGTTTAAATGGAGATTTAAACTAACCTTGTCCTGTCACAAATCCCATTGCTTGGATGCTTGTGCTGCAGCAGAGTTGTTTGTGCAGGCAGGCTGTTTGCCAGCAGAAGGGGACTGGTGCCAGGTTACCTTGTTCTCTGGGAGCTGGTCACGGCTGCGGTGCCTGCAGCCAGCCCTCCCTGCCCAGGCAGCCTGAGCACACGTGGGTGCTGGGCAGGGCTGTGTGCCTGGTGCCAGCTGTCTCAGCCCTGGTGACCCTGCCACATCCTCCTTTTTGCCAGTTATCACTGCAAGAAGAAGCAAGTAGGTATCTACCTACTCCCTTATCTAACCGAGCAGGATCCTCATATTCAAAAGCTTCTGTAAATACCATAGCAACACTGAACAGAAATACTTCAAGGCTGCAATAGCATGATATAAAAATTTATTTACCCACTTATTTTCCCTGAAAGTTTTCGACCAAAGTTGTGTGGCTGCAGTTTTTCAAATTACTCTTAATTTGGAAAGAGTAAATTACTGATTGTTTAGCTCAAAGGATTAAAAAACAATGGAGGACTTAAGATATTCTGTTATTTTTTTCTTATTATTACAGTCACCAACATAAATCTTCTGTTCAGATTGCCTGTGCTTTCCCCTAGCTGCAGAAAGTTGCTTAGCAACCTGCTTGGTTTAGTCATGTGATAAAAATACCAAGATGCCAAAAAATTCCACATTAAAATTATTTTTAAAAGTGTGATATGCTTTTCAAAATTACTAACTAAGGTAAAAAGAAAAAGATTTGTATAACCTGAAAATTTGTTTTTACCCTGTTACTTGAGGTGTAATCATTCACTGAATCCTAAATTCCAAGCAATTAGTTTTGAATTTTTACAGCCCAATCTACTCCAGATTTCCAGTGCTCAGCAAAACACACCACTGGTTGCACAACAGTGTGGTCCCTCTTGATAACAGAAAAAATATTGCATGTCTTTGCAAAGAAAATTAATGGCATTATGACATTTACTGAACACATAAAGTACTTAAACACATCAGAAAATATGTGACTTTGTAAAGGAGTTCAATTTTTAAATGTCAAACTCTCTTTAAAGCAGAGAGATCTTAGAAAGCCTATTTGGATTCCTAGTACAATCACTATCTTTTTTTTAAACAGTATATTTACTTCAGAGAGTTGGTGCAGCCTCCAGCACAGAAATTTCAGCCAGTGTTATTGCCTGTCAGCTGTAATCCCTCAGAATTTCAGCCAGCAAGGGTATAATAAGGTAAGTTTTGTCTTTTCAATCTCACATCAGATAAAGAATTCTTGAAGTTTGTTCTTTTACTCACTATGTTAAATATTTGGGTTTTTTTCCCCACATGCACAAATGCACATGTTTATTAAGCACTCAATTAAAAATTCTCACGTTAGTGTAGATACCAACATTTTAGTGTAGAGACAGAGAAAGGAAAGCACATTAATATAAAATGGCTCTGACTCCAACTTCCTTTGCTGAAAAAACCTAGATTTGAATGCAGATTTTGAGAAAGAAAATGTTATTTGTATTTGAAGAGGATTAAACACATAGTTTCATTCACACCAGACTAGTATTAAAGAATTAAAGGGCTATTGTTTTTCTTTTTGTACTGTATTTTGGCTAGGTCCAGCCACATTGTGACTTCTTCCTGTTTTCAGGAAGATTCCTTTCACATTTAAATTTATCAATAAAATAAAAAATTATCTTATGGCTATATTGATGGGCTGTTACAGCTATATGGACTTTGACAATGGAAATTCACATTGCTAGACAGGTGGCTCCACTACCTTGCACAATTTCATTATTAATTTAGAGATGTTCTCATATTCTCTTCCATTTCCTAGCCCCACTCACTGAGCTGCTGATCACCGGTTTTGATTTGTGCTGATACCGGCTCTGTTGGAGCAGGGTGCAACCACTTCCTTCTTTTGCGTGATGGGAATATAATTTCTTTCCTTACCTTCATTGCTCTCTGTTAGTCAGCTGGTTCCCTTTGTCCTTGTTTCTACCACCTCTCTGTTGGAACACAAATGCATTTTCCCGGCTGGTGAAAGGATATTAATTGCTGTCCAAAGCAATGAGTTGCACTTGCCCGCTGAGCCTACTCTGCATTTCCAGATAGGGGTATATTATTCTGATACATATATTCTCTTATTTAATGGGATATTGCACCATCACAATTTCCCTTTGCATATACCTGCAAATGTACATTTATGTTTTCTGAAATTTAACATCAAGTGTTCGTTTTGCAAAAAAATCTAATCTCTGAAATCTGTGAGAGGCAACTCTGATAAACAGGAAGATGAAGTGAAACCTGACAACCTAGTTTAAAAAACATATGCATTTATTCATTATTTGAGGCAAGGAAGACTAAACGCAAGCCAGAATATTCCACCAGCTTTATGAGATACTGTTCTTTTTCTGCTTTTCATGGTTAAGAACAACAGTCCACTTAGATGAGTAAGAGTCAAAATAATCGTCAGAAAAAAGTACTGTTGAAAGACACCTAAATTGCCCTGCAGGATCAAATATGATGATATCTGAAGAGAGAAAGTCCCCTGGCTTCTCATTCCTTTCTCATACTTTAATTAAGCAAGATATGGAATGGTCTATAAGATGATTGTGTGTGATTTAGGAACACTGAGGAATATATATATTTCCTATAGGTTTTATGCCATCTGAGACTCACCTTTATCTTTCACATAAACATTCAGGAGAACTGAATGAGACTTTAAAAGGGCAGGACTTGTTTGTTGTCTCACAAGCCAATGAAGGCATGCCTGTGAGGAAATCATGTTAGAGCAGACCCAGCTTTTCAATTTATGAAGTTAAATAAAGCTTTGTGAGAGCAATGTGGAATTTCATAACACTCCATGGAGTGTATTGTAAGGGGCTGAAGGCGAGGAGGGGGAAGGCTGGAGGGGAGGAAGAGAATATACATCACTGACATACTTCATCACTTCACATACAGACATCACATTCAATTAAGTATAGAGCTCTCTGTCAACAAACTTGACACATACATCTAGGGAATGTCACCAACCCCCCAAAATCAATATTCAAGTTATGACAGACTGACAGCTTACCAGCTGAATGAGTCTCCTGATTTTACCTATTACTGCTTCAGAACCCTGCAAAGTCCTTGTAACATGAACAAACAAAATTAACTAAGGGATATGACTGAGAAGAAACCAAGAGTCAACAATACATACAGAGTTTGAGAAAATGATTAATGAAATTGGGGTCATCAAGGAACTAAAATACAATGCTGTTAAGGAATCTGAAACTACAACTTCTCAATATTCTAGGAAACTAAAATTGCATTTTGATGTAATTTATCTAGATGAATACAACATTCTCTCTAGAAATAAATCGCTATGAACCTAGGAAAGAGTTTACCAGTGCTGCAATACTATTAACATTTTTATTTTTTTGATATATAAGACCATAAAAGCAGACCAAGCAGAAAATACCAAAGAGGTAGCTAGTTTTAAAATTGCTTGATAGTGGCCATTATATGAATGAGATGAAGGCTAAACATGCTACCTCTGAAACATTACTTTTGTAAGTGTAGCTCAATAGGTGTGCAGCATACCAGCATATCTATAAAAAGAGGAGAATATTAGTTCTGTCACAGTTTTATGTTTTAGGGGGTGACAGCCTTATCATGCTCAGGACTCACAATATGTGAATAGTATAATAGAAGGATATACATAGTGGTCTTATTTATGCTAAATAGAACAAATTGGCCTAATGGCATCTTAAAATTGATTTTTTTTTTGGTGAAGATAAGCTCCAGAATGAGTTTGTACTTATGGATCCTTATTCTTGATCTTCAAAGTAAACATAAGTAAAAATAAATATCGGCAATTATTTTCAGCTATTTAACAAGAGTTTTTGTATTGAAATACAATTTAGAAGAGTTTATGGGAGGTACACAAAAGAGAACAAAAGCAACCTTATGCTTTTTTATGCTTTTCTGCAGTAGCACAGAAAGGTCTGATACATGTATTTGGGATCTTTCAATTGTAGAATACAAATCATAGAATCATAGAAAGGCTTGGGTTGGAAGGCACCTTAAATATTATCTTGTTGGAAGCCACCCTGGCCATAGACAGGGATGCTGCCTACTAGATCAAGTTGCTCAGAACCCCATCCAACTCAGTCTCGAACACTTCCAGGAATGCGACAATTTGTTCCAGTTCCTTACCCCCCTCTATGTGTATAAGTTCCTCCTAACATCTAATCTAATTTTTTTTATTTTAGTTTAAAGCCATTCTCTTTTGTCTATCACTATGCCTATGTACAAAGTCCCTCCCTCATTTTTATAAGTCCCCTTAAAGTACTGGAAAGCCACAATGTGATCTCCCTGCAACCATTTCTTCTCCAAGTTGAACTACCTCAGATTTCTCAGT
>VYZP01028549.1:1199-39952 GCA_013400635.1 Hypocryptadius cinnamomeus | reverse complement strand
GCGCTGCCGGCCCGGCCCGACGGCGCGCACGTGTGCCCGCACGTGTGCCGTTCGTGCAGCCGGCCCGGAGCACCGGGGGTGGTTCAGCCGAGGTGGAGCTGCCGCAGCGCAGGGCAGGGCAGCAGGGTGATGGGTGCTCGCGGCTGCCACAGCGCTGAGGGTGGCTGTGGCCGCAGTGGGAGCGGGCAGACGAGGGGACGACAGAAAGCGGTGCTGGTGTCTGACTGAGTGCAGCAACTCTCGGTATGAGCAGGTGGCCCCTCTTTCTGCCCACACCAGCCGTGGCATGGGCCAACCCCTCTGGTTTGTCAATTCTTGCTCAAAGTGCTACTCAGAAGAGAAAATGTCCCTGTGTCCAGTAGGCCTGTAACTCCCTGTCCAGCATGATGCTCTTGGGGCTGTTCCCTCAGGACATTCCACCCTGTGGGATGAGGTGGGCTCAGCTCTCCTCAGAAGACACTGGATGGAATAACTGTGTGTGCCCCACTGCTGGTGCTGGAATTTTGGGGAGCACCACTGTGGTTAGGGGCTCTAGCTCCCCTGGCCCACCCTGCCCAGAGTGAGCCTCACCATGGCTGAAGGTGCTTTCTCCTGCACCAGGACCTCATTTGAATCTCCAGCTGAGGGAAAAACATTTCAGAAGAGGAGAAAACCCAACTGCTCTGCGAGTGATGATCTTGGAGTTGGGATTGCCAAAAGCTCCATCTGTTTTCCCTCTCCGGATCCTGTGAAGAGGCTGGGAGAAGCCTGCCAGGGAGGCAGGAGAACAACCATCCTGTTCATAGTGGGGTAAAGGCACTGCCTGCCCCTGCCAGCTTAGGGCTGAGTCCCTCTGCAGACTGGGCCAGACCCTGCTCGGCTGCCAGGAGTCAGCACTACATCCCTGGGAATCGTACCTGCATGGCTTGGCTGTGCTTGCCCAGCCCTGGGGAGCTGGAGGCAGCTGGGCCCCTGGTTGCGTGTTTGCTGGAAGAGCCACAGCCAGTGTCTGGGACAGCCAGAGTGGTCATTGACCTCACATCCCCAGCAGGGACCTGGAAAATCTGCAGCATTCCCAAAGCTCCAGCCACTCCACATGTGCTGTGTCTTGAGTGCGTGAGCTGTTCCTCTGTTCCTGGAAGCCAAGCCTGTGCCAGAGGCTCGACAGGATCCATCCCCAGCAGTTCTGCTGGGGCTGCTGGCAGCTCTGCCTGCTGGAGTGCCACAGCTCAGGCCGCAGTGGGGTGCAGGGGAGGGTGCCAAGGGTGAGCTGCTGTGGTCAGGGCCTTTGCAGAGCCACAGCTCTTTCTCCCATCAGCCAAATATCGCTGCAGCACCACATGACACCGGGGACACACAACAGGACTGGGATGTGGTGACAGGTCTGACTGAAAGCAGAAGCCCTTTCCACTGAGTTTTTGCTCTCATTTTGTCCATGTGGCTTTTCCAGTGCCAGAAATTGTGCAACCACTGCTACTATGGCACCTCCTACTGTGTTGTTAATCCTGTACCCCAGCACAGCCCATGCTGGGGGAGCCACTGTGCCCAGGTACCCCCGTTTCTGCCCCATCCATTCCTGTCCCCTGCTGTGACACTGATGTCCCTGTCTCCTTGGCAGGTACCATGACCAGCAGGATGTAACCAGCAACTTCCTGGGTGCTATGTGGCTCATCTCCATCACCTTCCTCTCCATCGGCTATGGGGACATGGTCCCACACACCTACTGTGGGAAGGGAGTCTGCCTGCTCACTGGCATCATGGTAAGGGTCATGCCGAGCTGGTTTCCATTCTGTGGGCTCAGTCTGTCTCCATTGCAGAGGAGGGGCCACTGGAATTTACCAGGGCCTGTTTCTCAGCTGTTTTGTCAATGTACAAGGCCTAATGACTTCAGCTCTGAGGTCTCACAGCCTGGAAGTTGATAGAGTTGTCTCAGCTGATGAATTTGGGGTGGATTTGGACCCACATTCAGTAAGGGTAGAAGGCCTTTGGTGGAGTCAATGATGTGCCCAGGGAGCAGAAGGGCACCTGAGCATCCCTTGGCCATCCTGGTCCACACCATCTGGCTTCCATTGCTCATCTGCCATGGGTTCCTTTCCTTCTGGCCAAAAGGTCACCATTCTCCAGTGCCTCCAGCACACCTGCCCCTGGAAGCCCACCACGAGATCTCCTGGCTTGTGGGACTTTCCAGCCAGGACTGCTGAAGGAGCAGCTGGGGGCCCTATGGTCACAGCTCCCCCACAGATGTACCCCAGCCATCAGCTCTGCCCACCTCAGCTCCAGGCCCTGGGGATGGAGCCATCCCTCCCCCCAGCTGGGGCAGACCGAGCTGACACCCCACGAGTACCATCAGCTGGGGAGGCTCCACCAAGAGGTATTCATCCTGTATTGCCTGCAAGTCTTTGATCTGTCCTGGATGAGGCCAGATGCAGCAAGGCTGGTGTTACTGGTGGGAGCCAAGCAAGGGAGAAAATCCCTGTGGATGGGGGTGATGCAGCAACTGCCAGCAGAGGAGGAGCTGCTGGCTCAGCCAAGGGGATTCTGGTGCTGCAGGCTCCCGAAACTCTTCCCCAGCCAGTGGTGACTTTGAAGTGAGACATCATCTGTCAAAGTGTCCCCCCACCCCCAGTACAGCCCCCCAGCCCAGGGAATGGAGACCCCCATGCCCACTGGGGTTGGAGGCTTTGCTGGGCTTCTCCAGTCAGCACCAGGGGTAGTCACTCATCCAGGAGGAGAGAGGTGGTGGCAGTCGAGAGTGTGCAGCAGGACCTTTGAGGACACTGAAGGATTCATAGCACCAGGTTAATTAATGACTCTTTAAGAAGAGCTTGCCAGGCTGACAGCACTCTGCCAGAGCACCAGGGGGAAGCGACCCAGCTGGTATGAGCAGAGCTCAGGAGCACAGCAGGGAGGCTCTGGAAAGAACACCTCGGCACAGATGTGCACTGGAGATGGTGGCTGCCACACACATCTGGCCCTAATTGCCAGGATAAGGGAGTTCCCAGCTGGTGCAGTTGGGGTCTGTGGCAATTTGAAGGGTCCTGATTTGGGGCCCCTTCTCTGCTCTCACCCGTGTTGCCTGGTGCTTCCCCACTGCTCTCCCGGCCCAGACCTCTCTTGGGAGTGGAGGGCTCCCCATCCCACAGGGCTCTGGCACGGGGCTGATCTCTTGCCTGCAGTGGCACAGGCTCCCCACTGACCACTGCTGACCTTGTTAACAGCCCTGGACTCTCCTTTTAGTTACAGAGCCCTTCATCAGCTGCTCAAGGACACCCAGGCCCTGCAAGATCTTGTTGGGATAATGGGGAGGACATGTAGCTTTAGTTAATTAGCAGATTGCAAGGATGAGGGTGGGAGTGCTGGTGTTACAAAACAGTGACAAACTGTTTCCCCAACTGATGTCCCTGCACAGGGTGCTGGATGTACAGCACTGGTGGTGGCTGTGGTGGCCAGGAAGCTGGAGCTCACCAAAGCTGAGAAGCATGTCCACAACTTTATGATGGACACACAGCTGACGAAGCGGGTAAGGTGCCGTGGGGGACAGCAGGAGTGGGGACACTGCTGTGTGCCAGGAGCTGGGGATTTGGGCTACCATGGTGGGAGGGAGGTGCCAGCACCTCTGGATCCTGTGGGTACCACAGTGGAAGAAGGTGCCAGCATCTCTGAGTGAAGCTACAACAGGAGAGGAAGGTGTTGGCACCTTTGGATGTGGGTCCTGCAGGTACCATTGCTGAGAAGTTGTCCAAGTGCTGTGGATATAGCACAGGCACAAGTGTTACAGAGACAAAGAGCAGCAGCTCTCTTCCAGGGATTTAGGTGATTTTGGGAGCATACTCCCTCCTCTTCCAGAGCATGATCTTACTCGTCTTGCTGTCAGGAGGACAACTGGATTTCAGTGATTCAGTGTCCACCACAGATAAGAACCACACTGTGAGGCTCCCCTGAGGAGGGACCCAGAGCCTGCAGTGGGGTGTTCATGGGGTCACTGTCATACCAGGGCTGGTGTCACATCTCTGGTAGCATGTAGGAGCAGCAGGAGATCGCTGGTCTTGGCAGCCTCACCATGGCAAAGCATCAGCCAACCAACAGTGGCGTGTCACATAATGGGCTCTGCACACTAGAATATGTGTTAGAGGGGATGGTGGCAAAACGAGCATCAGTGCAGCCCTTGGAAAGGCAACCAGTGGTGGGAAGCAACCAAGGCACCCACTTCACCCCAGAGAGCAGAGCCCCAGACAAAGCCCTGACACCCCAGGAATAGTCAGGACCTTGGTGTGACCAGGCTGGGAGAGCAAAACAGCTGGTCAGCCCCACTGCACCGGCCATTGATAGGGATCTGCAGGCTCCATGCAAGCTCCTCCTGGACTGAGCAGCCGAGCTCAGTTTAGCCAGAGAGTCTGCGGAAGTCACGTCCCCGGCAGCACGACTGGGACCTGCAGGTCTGGGACCTGCCAAGATTGGCAGATGGGTGCAGGAATCAAGAAAAAAATTGGGATTTTTTTTTCTTGAGGCTTATGGCACAACTTTGTGTGTAGGCAAAGAGCCAAGTGCTGGAGCATGAGTGCAGAGCAGGACTGGGATGTGGGTGCACCAGGGGCCAACAGCTTTGCCCTCTCTTACTCCTGCTCGAAGTGCCCAGCACCCCCTGGGACAGCCCAGGAGAGCGTGCGGGTGCAGAGCCGAGCGCCTCGCTCCAGCTGGGGCAGGTCAAGTGCAACACTGGTTCATGGCAGAGCCAGAGCAGTGTCTCTGAGATCCCACATGGCTGGTGACCTGCAGCCACTCTTCCTTTTCAGATCAAGAACGCAGCAGCCAACGTCCTGCGGGAAACATGGCTTATCTACAAGCACACCAAGCTGCTGAAGAAGATCGACCATGCTAAAGTCAGAAAGCACCAGAGGAAGTTCCTACAAGCCATCCACCAGTAAGAGGCTGTGCAGTGGGCTGGGGGCAGACTGAGCTCCAGATGAACCAGGATCCTGTCCCTGGCAGGGGTGTGGGGGCAGTTTTCCATTGCCCAAGATGCAGGCAGGTCTCCAGATGCAGTTTGAAAGAGGGAAGGGAGTACAGCCATGTGCTCTTTCCTTCTCTCCAGGTTACGGAGCGTGAAGATGGAGCAGAGGAAGCTGAGTGACCAAGCCAACACCCTTGTCGACCTCTCAAAGGCAAGTCCCACAGGAACCCTGTGGCTTGGCCAGGCTGAGTGTTTCTCTTCACTCGGAGTAACTAAAGCAGACTTGGCTGACCGCAAAATGCTCCGACTCAGTAAATGTCAGCAAGGAATAGCTGCTATGGGATGGCTGCCCTTGCAAAGCAGGAGATACACGTTCATGAGCCAGGGGTTCCCTGCAACCCCTTTTGCAAGGGATACCACTGCTCAGCAGCACATGGCCAGCAGAGTTTCCTCGCTTTGATGGCCAGGGATGAGCCAAACTGCAGTCGCAGAACCCTTGGAGAACCTGGGGTGGGCTGAGATGGGGCAGCTCTCAGGGCAGAAAGGGGTAAAGGGGTGAGCTCTGCTAGCAGCAGTGGCACTAACCCCTCCAGCCATGGTACTAACCCCGCCACTGTCCCCTGTGTCCCCTCCCCAGATGCAGAACGTGATGTACGACCTCATCACAGAGCTAAATGACCGCAGTGAGGACCTGGAAAAGCAGATCAGTGGCCTGGAATCCAAGCTGGAGCAGCTCAGTGCCAGCTTCAACTCCCTGCCCCTGCTGATGGCTGACATGCTGCGCCAGCAGCAGCAGCGCCTGCTCACCGCTGTCCTGGAGGCCCGGGGGGTTGGTGTGCCCGTGGGCACCCCCCAGACACCTCTCTCTGAGAGCCCCATTGGGGTCAGCTCCACCTCCTTCCCCACCCCTTACACGAGCTCAAGCAGCTGCTAAAATACAGCCCCTCAGCCCCACCGTGGACAGGGGAAGCATTTCCACACAGATCATGAGGTCTCTGTGAACTTTCCTCTGGTCCTTGAACCGCTGCAGGACCCTTCAGCTGGAGCCAGTGGGACCAGCAGTGCCGAGCAATGCTCGGAGCTTTGCCAACGCCTTGGTATCGGGAATTGCATCCCCGTTCAGGTGCCTCTACACGTGGTGAAGGAAGGGGACAGAAGGTGATGCCTTGGGCCAGCCTGTGCCATGGCGTCCGGTGGCAGACGGAAAACCCACGCTCAATCTCAGGTCTTCACATTTGAAAACAAAACAAAACAAAACAAAACACCAAGTCAGAAGCACTGAAGCAACGGAGACACCGGAGGGAGAGTTTTTCTCCCTGGGGCACCCCCCTGGCCCCCTGCCCCTCTCACGATTGCCAAACCTCGCCAGGCAGATGCCAGTGTGGGGAGGTTCGTTATGCAGGCTCTGGCTGACGCTGCCTATGCTCCATTCCATCTCCTTGCCAGGACCCACAGGACAGCCCCCTCACTCTGACAGCTGGGTGACAATGTCTGACTGTAACCTTCCTGTGGAGTTCTCTGGAGCTGTGAGTGTTTTCTACCCAGAGAAGAACAATGGACACTTCTTCTTTCTGGTCCTTAGTGTCATATTCTGCCTGGAGACACATGCCAGAGCCAGGAAAGCAGTGCCTACAGCGTGCAGGGCCACGCAGGGCTGCCCCCAGCCAGTGTGTTGGTGGCCAGTGATGGGGCTGGCAGGCCAGCTTGGGCACTGAGAGGGTCTCCAGGTGCTCACATCACTGCCTGCTGGGAGCCTCCCAGCATCTTGCAAAGCCAGTGGGCTCTTTGCAGCAGTCTCAGAAGTGCTGGATGAACACCCCATCAGCTCCAACTGTCTCCACTTGTGCTGGGAGCATCCATGCTTGAGCCCAGTTGGCAATGTCAAATCCACCAGGATCAAGCAGGAGCTCACTGGCAAGTGATGTGGTAGCAGGGGCAGGTGCTTCATCTGTTTAAACAAAGCCCATCACCTTTATGCCACTTCTGCTGGGTTTGGTGGAGGGCAGCAACACTCTCTGGCACCGTCTTGGCAGAGGCACTGCTGCTCATGCCTGCCAAAGTGCAGCACCTCAGACTCCATTATACTTTTTTGCTGGTGTTCAGCTTCCTGAGGTACCCTTGGCATCACCTGGCTGCTTCTGGAACCAGCCACTTTCTGTTTCGCTTTCATTGTTTCTCCCTTTTTCCTCCTCAGTTCTTCCCCACTGTCATGTTCTGCCTCTCCTGGATCCTTGCATGGAGCCATGGCAGGCTCCGACTTTGGGGTTGGTGTTTGCTGCTTTCCATGAAAACTCAGCAGAGAGTATTTATATATTTTTAAACAGATGAAGTAACTATGTAATTACTCTGCAATATTAATTACACCTCACCCAGCAGTGTCAGTAATTGTAATCAGTCACTGTGTTACTCCAGGTATACTCAGCCTGTAATGCTCTCCTTTGTAACTTTTTCCCTTCCATAAATAATGCTGGATTTTGTGCACACATAGGGGTAGAGACACACCACCCTCCTGCACCACCACCCCCTACACCCCCAATGCTGAAGAATTTCCTTGCTGCCAGTGGTGTGAGGTGGTTTCACTCCTTGTGCCCTGCAGCTGGAGTTACATAGAAAATAAGCAGTAGTTAGTGAGATTAGGAGGCCCCACGCTGGCCCTAGGAGGAGGAAGAAGGCTGTAAGGCACCAGCAGGAGCACTGCAAAATGAGATCCCTGTGCTGCAGAGGTGTCGGTAGCAGGGGACAAATACAGTCATCCCTGCTGCCTTCAGGCAGGCACGTGCCCATTGCTGCTGGTCCTTGGCCACTGGGAGATACACGGCTGCTGGGAAAGAGCTGCTCTTCCAAGATCTTGTAATTAGTATCATTGATCCCACGGATGGCTGGAGATTCACTGCTGCCTTGGAAGCCCCCCATGATCTATTGTCAGCCCAGCTGCTGCTCCCTGTATGCCTGTGGGTGCCCCCCTGTCCATCTTGCCCAGCAGAACCTCCTGCTGATCTCTCTCAGGAGGTTCCCAGCATAGCAATGAAGAATATGTTAGAAATCCTGAGAAAGAGCCTGAAATGCAGCATTTTCCCTAGCCTGCAGGCAGCTGGTGGAGAAAAATGCTTTCTGGGCTTCAGATAGGAGCAAACTGCCCATGGAATGGTGCTGTGCAAAGGATGAGGTGTGAAGACGTGTCCTGGGACATCAGAGAGCCAGAGGAAGTATTGATTCTTAAAGATCAATATTGCCAGCAGGGACCCAGGAACCTCCCTGCCAGCACATGATCAAGTCTGGGAAATTCAACCAAGTGAGACAAGGGCACGTGCTGCCTGAGAGAGTTGGGATTGCAGCTGGAGCAAGAGACCCTTGTTCTGGGGCAGAGCAGCTGCTGCTGCAGTGGGATTTCGACAAGGCTGGGGCAGTGGGTCCCTGTGCACCCCACAACCTTCCTCCCTGGCCTCATCTCAGCACAACCTGCAGTGTAACAACCCTTCTGCCTGGGACCTGGCAGCCCAGGGCCTGCACCCTATGCCCTGCACCTTGTACCCTGCATCCCACACACCCCCATACCCCTATCCCATGCCTGCACCTCCCATTCCACACCCCTGAACGCCCATCCCAATCCCCAAAGCCCATATCCCACCGCTTCACCCACCCCCTGCCAGTTCTTCAGCACTGGTACCAGTAGCCCTGATCCATTGCTCCCAGCACCAGACTCCACCGTGGCCAGCACCGAGACCAACCCCCCTCCAGCCCTGCTGCCAGGACCCAGAGCCCACCTGAGGCCACAGTGAGGGCAGGCATGGTGAGGAGCCCCCAGGGCAGCGCAGCCCAGCCCGCCATGCCCACCCAGAGCTGCTCCCTGACGGCAGCTCTTGGTCACCAGCAGCCTTGGCTGGCACAGCCCCAGTGAACAGCTCCAGTAAATGCTCCCCAGCCAGTCCTGTCCACACACCTGAGATGATCACTTTGGGTACCCTAAGGGACATCGGGACAAACAGAGAGAAGAGCCAAGATCAGCAACCAAGGTGGAGGAACAGCACAAGAGGAAAATCGCAGAGATGCCGACCTCCTGCAAGCTGGGAAGCATCAGATCCCACAGTCCAATGGGGCCAATCCCCAATGCCCCTCCAGGACCCACCTGACCCAGCCAGTCTCATTTTTGGCACAGTCTTGGGGGCTTTTTTTGCTCCACGACTCTCCTTCCTGCTCCGCCTGCAAGGAACTATCCTAGAAATACCAGAAAAATTCCACGATCTCTCTGCAAACTCATGGATGGTTTCTGTCCAGACTTAAGGAGCTTTGACCTGGGTTTGCATCTCGCCTCTGTACTGCTCGCTTCTTTTTTATTGATAGGGGAAAGCATAATAGTTTATTTTAACTATGAAATATATTGCTATATTATGATGGTTATGGTAACTTTCAATTATGGTTTTGTACCCAACACGGTTGTTAGCAGGCAGCAACATCAGGCTGCTGCCAAAAATGTCTGTTTCTGAGTACAGCTACTACTGCCAGTGAGGATGGGGGACAGGGAGAGGTGCAGAACCTAAGTTGTTATCCTTTATCCCCTTGTACTCATTTCCAGTTCTTGGAAGCTGACCTCTAGCAGGTCTGGATCTGTGTGTAGCCCAATGGCACCAGAGCTTTGCTTCTCCCTACAGAAAGGTCAGGCTCCCCTTTTTTCCCAGGTTCTGAAAAGCCATTTCCCCCAGGTTGTCTCCTCCAGCAGAAGGAGGGACTCTGCTCCCTGGGCACAAGCTCTGCAAGAGTCAAACTTCCCCTCTTCCTCCAGGATGGAGGCTCTTGAGAAAGCAGTGCTGCAGAGCACATTTTCATAGAATTATGGAATCATTAAGGTTGGAAAGGTCCTCTAAGAACATTAAGTCTAACTGTTAACCCAGCACCACCACCAAGCCCACCGCTAACCCACGTGCCCAAGTGCTACACACACAAATCTTCTAAATTCCTCCAGGGATGGGGACTCCACTACAGCCCTGGACAGTTTGTACCAGAGCCTGACCACACTTACACATGAGAAATTTTCCCAATATCCAACCTAAACCTCCTCTGGCACAACTTTCAGGCATTTTCTCTTGTCCTTTCACTTATTACTTGGGAGAAGAGACTGGGATATGTCCAGTTCACATTTCACACCCTGCCCTGGGGAGCTGCAGCTTTTGCTCAACCTCAGGATATGATGGCATAGGAGGACAAAATCCTGAGCATGAAAGAAAAATGAGATGAGGTTGCAGGGACTGTTTTATCTCAGCCTTCCAGCTGGGAACAGGCTGCCCAGAGTTGTGTCTGCCCCATCTCTGGAAGTGTTCAAGGCCAGGTTAGATGGGGCTTGGAGCAGCCTGGTCTACTGGAAGGTGTCCCAGCCCATGGCACAGGGAATGAGAGGAGCTTTAAGTCCCTTCCAACCCAAACTATTCTGATTCCATGATTCTGTGATTCTATGGACTCCTTGAGCCTCAGAGAGCATCACTTCCTTACCTCCAACCCCTGAGCTGCTGGATCTGATCCCTACTGGATCCTAAGTCTTAAACTGCTCTTTGGCTGCCACACTTTGTCCTGGCCAGTCTCCACAGAGCATGACACATCTGGGAATGAGCAGCACCTATGGAACAATTTCCTGCTGCTTTTGTCCGGAGAAAGTTTAAAAGTCCCTGCACTGGCCCTTCCTGATCAGAGCTGCTGTCACTGCCATGCTGTCAGTTACCACTGTCAGAGCTATGCTGGTCTTACCCTTCCAGGCCAGTCCAACCCAGTAGAACCCCAGCAGCAATGAGCTGCCATGAGGTCTGGATGCTCCTTGCTGTACCCCAGACCTGAAATCTTCCTGCAGAAACCAGCTCTGATGGAGGAAAGAGGCTGGCTCTTCTGAGAGGCCAGGGCTGAGCCTCCGCTGCTGCCAGCTAGGTCTGGGGCTGCCAGGGGATTCCTGGTCCTCTGCACCACTCTCCCTTGGGCTTCTCCTGCCCAGCTTCTCCCAGGCAGCCCAGAGCCCTGTGCCTTGGCCACCAGGTATGTTTGGTGGGGGGCGATGGTGGTGATTGCTCAGCAGTTTGGGAAGATTCTGCTGCCAGGCTCTGTACTGCTCTGAGCTTCTTCTCACCTTACTGCAAGCTTCCTCCTAAAAGGTATCCAAAGGGTCCAAGGCTGTAGAGAGGGGATTTTGCAGGAGAGAGAAAAAGCTTCTCCATGGTATTAATTATTTCCCTATGGGATGAGCCACCTCAGAGCCCCATGAGGCACCAGACAGGGCTCCAGAACCACTTGCCCAGGGGGTGCTCTTGGCTGGGGGCCCTGGTGCACTGTGCACTCAGTTCTGCTCCTTCTTCTGCCCAAAGTGTTCTTCCCCCTGCTGAGGTCTCAGCACTGCCCATGCACCTTCCAGTGGGAGCTGCTTGCATGTCTCTGTGGTCAGGATCCAGTCCCGGGCTTACCTTCCTCCTTCAGGGCCGGTCTCTCAGCTGGAGGACAGGAGTGGGGGCTGGCCCATAAGACAACAGCCCATCCCCACAGCATTGCCATAAACCCGAGCTGTACCCAGAAACAGGCATGTTTTAAACTATGGCTTTAACCTGTTCACTGTAAAAAGTGCCTTGGACTTTAATCTGAAGAGGTCACTATCTAGAAGTATTTACCTGTGCGGGTGTGTAAGGATGCAGCTCTCTGTGCAGAGTTACACACACAAATATATGATCTATACGTACAGCTATCAGTGCCTCAGACCCTCTGTTCTGCAAGCCATGAGAGCTCTTTTCTTTCTGCCCCTGGGGCCAACAGGGGAGCAATGTTGGAAGCATTCCTGACCCAGGGACCCCTTGCTGAAGTGAAATTTAGTGCCACGAGGGTTGTGCTGGGTGCAGTGATTCCCCTCAGCTGTGCTGAGCTGTCCTGCTCATCCCCAGGAAGCAGCTTGGTGCTCCTCAGGGTCTGTCTGCACAGTTTGGGAAGACCCCAGGGAAGGGGGGTCCTGTTCCCTTGTGCAGAGGGAAGCTGAGGCAGGGGTCACATCTCTGGACCCCCCATGCCAGGAGCTGCTGGGCACTTTGTAAAACCAGGGGGAACCCCCAGATACCTTGTTTTATGGGAGTGATGAAGGGTTTTCCAGACACCTGGTCCCCAAAAGGATTTTTGGTTCCCATGTTCTTGGGCTGTGGCTCAAGAAAGGAGTGTAGGAGGCTGGTGGCATGGCAGATGCTTTTTCCTCTGGCTCTGCACTGAGGCTCCCCATGCTCACCCAACTCTGCTCAAACATCAGAGCTGGGCTGTTCCCTCCAGTTCATCCCTCACCTCTAAAAAAACAAGGATAAAAGTTGTCTGGGGTGCAAAGGGCACACAAATAACTTTCCCAAATTGAATGCATTGGTTGAGATAAGGGGAAGCTGGACCCTTTCCCAATGAGCACCACTCTGAGCCTAGCAACGGGGCACTGCTGGTTTCAGCTCACTCTGAAGATGGCAGGCTGAGGCACTGGTGCCCCAAATTCCATCCTTATATGCAGGCTAGGAGAATGCCAACAGAAACAACACCCCCAGCTAAGCATGGTGCTGTGGAGCCAGCAGAGAAGGAGGAAGGTGATGTGCAGTAGTTGAATTGTGATTAATCAATAAATCAGGCTTTTTTAGTTTTGAGCTAATACCTCTAAATCCTAAAAATACCTCCAGCAGTCCGGGGGGCTCTCTGATAGGTGATTAAACCCCTGGAGCTTCATTTCCAGGATTAATGGCTTAGAGCAGCAGAGCCCTGCCATACAAAGGCAGCTGTAGTTCTGATACTCCCCATGAAGGCAAGGCAAAATATGCTAATTTTTATGTGCAGCATGAAATCTGTTTTAATTAATGGCTCAGGATTAAATTTTCTCCAAACAGAAAGGTAACAATGGCCATAGCGTGGATCTCCACCTCCCTGTGTCTGCCCTGTGCTTTCCCAGTCCCAGGAGTGAGGGGGAGGAGGAGGAGGATGCCGTTGGTGTGACGGTCTGGGCACCTTTACCCAGCCCAGTGCAATGTGCCTGCATCAGCACTGGAATATGCAGTGACAGGAGGGGAAGTGCACTTCCGAAGAAAAGAGGGGGGAAAGTGGGGGGAAAAAAAAAAGGCAAAAAACAAGTTGTTGTTTTGCTAAACAGTTCCTTGTACATAGAACCTTTATAAACAGTAGGGAACTACTGGCCTTCCACAAGGCAGAGGAAAATCCCAAGCAAACGGCTCCACAGGGCACAGGTTTGAATCAGCATCTGCCTGCTGGGAGTGAGCAGGATGTGGGAGGCAACTCCTGGGGGCGAGGGAGGGGCAGGCAGGGAACAGGGGCTTTGGATGAGGCTTTGCCTTTGCAAGCAGGCAAGTGCTCTGGTGCTGAGCTACAGCTTCTAAATGCTGGCATTTCCCCAGTCAGGAGCTGAGAGTCTCACTCCCTGCAGAGACACTTTTGGTTCCTAGGGGATGGGGTGGGTGATGAATGAGCAGGAGATGTGGCTTCCAGCTGGGCAGCCCAGATCTGGTCCCCAGCTCTTGAAGCCAGGAAGAAAAGTGTTCAGGAAACCCTCTTCTGCACTTGCTGCAGAGATAAAATGAGGTGGGGACCTGTCCTGTAGCTATTTCCATCTTGGATGTGCTGCTCCTTTTCCAAGGTGAAATTGAGGCTGCTCTGCTGCTAATTCATCTACCCAGCCTTGGTACTCCTGGCACCAAGGGGCTCATTCATTAATGTTCATTATCAGAGCAGTGGTGTGAGGTCTGCAGGCCAGATCACGCCTTCCAAGCAGAGTGGGTAATATCAGCCAAACAGCTTGGCACCACAAAAACTGCTCCTGAGCCCTCATAAGCCCAGACAGGGCTGCTCCAGCTCTTGCTACAGGCCATTCCAATGGGATCAGTTAACTGCTGGAGCAGTGCAGGGCTGGGACTGCATGCAAGGGCTGGGAGGATGCTTTTTCCCTTCTGAGCTTCCTGCTCAGACAGAGTGTTTGCATATCAGCTTCCTCTTCTCTCCCTGTATTCCTGAGAGCACCTGCAAAGGATGGAGCTGCCTGATGAGAGGCCAGGCTAGAGTTAAAAGCATCTGTGTCCCTTTACACGTTAAACGGATGGAAGAAGCAATCTCGGTTTCCCAGAGGCTGCTGGCCTGGTGCTCCCACCATAAGAAAAACCATAAAAGGTTTTTCAGCAGGGATGGGCTAGAAAATGACACTTTGCTACTCAAATGATTATTTTGAGGTTTTCTGCTGGGGAGCAGATACTGTGTTGGAACAACAGCAGCCCTCCCAAGCCAGTTGGTGGTGGGGGCTTTGCTACAAAACAAGCTGTCACTTCATCCATTATGACATTTCAATAGAACTAGCAACCCAGGGCCAGGAGTGGGGTCCAGCTCCTGGGTCTGCTGGGGAGAAGCTGTGAGGGGACAGGAGAGCCCCCACAGCCACCCTGCACCAGGGAAAGCCCTTGCACATATCACAAGGACCAAAGAATTAAAACTGTAAAGTGGCATTGCCAAAAGCATTTGAGATGTGACCAGGTGCTGCAGGGGATGAGGTTTGACATTGCCACCTAACATGTACCAGGCAGTACAGAGCCTGTTTTCATGGAATCACAGACTGGTTTGAGCTGGGAGAGACCTTAAAACTCCTATTGTCCCACCCCCTGTCATGGGCAGGGGCACCTTCCACTATCCCAGATTGCTCCAAGCCCTGTCCAACCTGGCCTTGGACACTTCCAGGGATGGGGCAGCCACAGCTTCTCTGGGTAACCTGTGCCAGGGCCTCTCCACCCTCACAGGGAAGAATTCCTTCCCAATATCCCATCTAACTCTGCCCTCTGGCATTGCCATTGCCCCTTGTCCTGTACCTCCACACCTTTGACCAAAGTCCCTTTCCAACTCTCCTGGAGCTCCTTTAGGCACTGGAGAGGGCTCTAACGTCTCCTTGGAACCTTCCATTCTCCAGGCTGAACTCCCACCCTGGCTCCAGTGCAGAGGTGCTACAGCCATGGAAGTATCTTTGTGGCTTCCTCTGGAATCTCTCCAGCAGCTTCATGCCCTTATGTTGGGGCCCCAGAGCTAGACACAGCCCTGCAGGTGGGGGGGTGCCCAACACAGGCAAGGTTTTGAACATCCATTCAAAACTGAAGAGGCAAAAAGCAGAGAAGTAATTTCACTGCAAAAGAAGCTGAGCTTTTTCCCATTTTAAAAATAACTGGATTTGTGGGAGAAGCGGTGAGCAGTTCCTAAGTGAGGTCAGGCACAGGCACAGAAATCCCTGTGAAGTCTCAGTTACACCAGTTAATCCCAGCCAAGTCCCTTGCTGCAGCTCAGTGTGCAACAGACACTGACATGGTTGGCTCTCCCTCATCCTGCTCTTGCTGCCTCGAAGAAAGTTGTAGGAGCTGGAGTGTGCTCCGATTCCCAGGTGTGGAAGAGGCACTGTCAGCTTCACATGGCTCTCTGAGGTTCCTCTCCTCCCTCCATGCCAAGCTGTGCTGGTACAGGGCCAGGGAAGATGCTGCTTTCTCCAAAGCTGGCACTGAATGCTGGTTGAGTGCAACAGGTTTTGTTCTAATTAAAGAGGAATCAATTAGGCTGCAAGATATTCAGCCACCTGGTGCTTCTGACTATTTTTTCCTCCTCCTTCTCTTTTTTCCTTAACATGCTGCTGCTGCTGCCTCCAGGGAAGCCATGAATGAAGCAAGACATGTTCCAGTTTCTTGCATTCTTTTAAATTAAAAAATGCTGTTTGGGAGGAAATCTGTGCAAGCCAACCAATTACAGTGCTGTACATGTCCCTGTGATCTGCAGCTGGCATCTCCTCTGCCATCCATTACTCCCTCCAGTCAAGCCTCCTGTGTCTCCATCAGCACATGGCACTGACTCCGTCAGCAGTCAGTTTGTGCTGCATGAAAAAAAATGATCTGCAGCAATTAAAGAAAAAGCAGTGGAAGAGGTGTAATGAGATCTCATGGGAGGCACAGAGTCCTGCATGCAAGGAAGTCCTTTGGAGATCCAGCCATGCCAGGCTTTTCCCTGTGAGATGGTCCTTTAGAATGTCTCTGTGCTCAACAGCACATAAATCAAGAGGAGAGGAGAGCAGCAGGTGCTGCCTTGGGCAGCTTTGGAGTTTGCTGAGCACTGAGCTTCAAGAAAAAGGGGGTGTCAGCAAGTACCTCAAGCAACACAGGTAAAAATCAGACACTGGAGTGGTGGTAAGTGGCAAGGGAGTAGTGGTGGAGAGCTCTGTCCAGGGTGCATGTGATGCTTTTACCCTCAGGTCAGTGCTTCTCTCCTCAGGGCAATGCTTTTCCCACCCATGGCTCTGCCTCAGGGATGGACTGTGAAATCCCTTTGATTTATCTGAGCACATGATAAAGCCCCCTTGCAGATAAATCAGATTTAATATTAAATATGAAAGGGCAAAAAGGGGAGCCTGGGCTTGGATGGTGATGTAAAGGTCATAGAAGGGAGTATTAATGCCATGTCAACTGACATCTCGACTAGGAAGATCTTCGAATTCTGGCTTTAGGAAGGGTTCATTAATTCAGCTGATTGACTCTCTGGAAACCACTGCATCAGATGTGCTCTGAGCAGTAAAAGGAAGCCCCTTCCCCTCGCTATTCCCCCTTCAAGAACAAGCTGGGAAGTTCACGGTCTATCCAGGATCCCATGTGAACCTCCTGCAGCAATGCTTTGGCCATCACCTGAGTCGACAGCTTTGTAAGGGACAGGCTGACCAGCCTGGAGCCATGCCAAAGAGACACTGACATCTGAAGCATGATTTGAGCAGCCAGTCTTCCCACAGCTCCTTTCCAAGCTGAAGGAACCCCTGGCCATCATGGCACTGGGAGGGAGGAGCCCAAGGAGCCCACTCCAGGGCAGATTTGGCCCCACATGCTGTGATGGCTATAAAAGCACATGAAAAGAGCCCCTGAGCATCCAAGAACTCAAAGTGAATGCCGTGCTCATATAGCACATCCTGCCACCCAGGTGGCTGAGGCACAGTCTGCCTTCTGCCTTTTTTGTACCAGACAGAATAAAACCGTGCTGCTTCCCACCGCTGCAGCTGCCGTGGGAGTCAGCGTGCTGCCTCCTTCTGCTGCAGATGTGCCAGGCCCACCTGCCTTTCACTGCTGGCTCCACTGCAGCATACTGTCCATCCCTGGGGCACACTGGTGCCTGAGGTGGCTGAGTATCACACAGACAGAGGTGTCAGGAGACCCCCTTCCCCTCTGATCCTCACTGGGAGCTCTCAGGGTGAGTAATCCCCCCTTGATGATTTGAAACCACAGACATGGCAGCTACTGGGGCTGTACCACAGCTCAGGTTCACTCCTTGGCTGAGCAGCAAGGCAAGAGCTTGTGCAATTCCCTGGATAGCTCTGCTGCTTCCCCAGCTGGGAACCTGTCTGTTGGAAGCAATAGAGAGCAAAGCAGGGGGAAAAGGCCCTTTCTGGGAAGCAGCTCCTTGCTCTGGTGCCCATACCAAGGTCACAGACTCAGAATGGGGCAGCACCTCTCATGCATTACCTGCTCCATGTTTATAGCTACCATAAAAATCCATTGGAGGAAAATAAAGCATTTTTTCCCTTCTAGGAGAACTGATGCTCTGGAGTTAGGAAGATTTGCCATGTCAGTTCCCAGCTGTACATGTGCAGACAGACTGGAGAAAGTGCAACACTTAGAAGGACGTGGGAACCAGCTCAGCCCAGTTCCTCACTTCTCATATGAGGAGTCTGGAGTGTTTGATGGGTGCTTCTGCAAGGAGGCCAAACCCTAATTGCACCTCTTACCAGTAGTGTGAGAGCACAGCTTGGCCCTGGGGCAGAGGGGATCAAACAGCAGCGCAGCAGGTGATAAACCACCACTCCCAGGGCTGCCTTCCCTTAGAAACCACCATCAGCTGATTAAGAAGTACAAATCTCTCGTGCAGGAACAAGCTGTTTGCAAGAGCAAGGAAGTGATATTTTAGAGTGTCTAATAAAGGAGCTTAAAATGAAACTCTGCAGAACAATAGCCTGGGCTGATAACTGGCATCCGAGCAGAAAGTCAGGCGGGGGAGCTGTGCCACAATTTATTTCCTCTCTTTTCATTTCATAAGAGGGAAGCAAATCAAAGCAGACACCTGAGGCATCTCCAGCTGACGCTGGAGCTTTAGTGAATGCTGCCATCCTGCGGGGAAGCCTCTGCTCAGCCTGGGGAACGTGGGAGGTTTGGGGCAGCCCCCAAAGAAGCAGGGGAGCAGGATGAGACCCAGCATCCAAGGGCAAGTAATGGAGCTTTCTCCACCCTCCACCAAAATCAGCCAGGCAGCCTCAGGTAAGCTGGTTATCAGCTCCTTATCTCCACCACAAATTGACTGGTTTTCCCATGATTGCAATCTCCAGAGGCTGCAGGAGCTTTTGTCACAGCCAAGCAGATGCCATGGCTGTGTTAATGCTGGGACTTCAGCAGCTGGAGGTCTCCTGGTCTCCCAGCCCGTTCCTATGGAAACAGGTTGGGCCTCTGCCAATTTTCCATAAAGAAGGAGAAAGGAGAATGAGCTTGTGTGATGAAGTGCCTGTTTGTCAGGTTTAGGGTGTTGCAATTCTAAAGGATACGTGGCCCAACAATGCCAGCAGCACAGGATTTCATGAGCAGCCTGTGGCACAACAAGGCTGTCACACAGCAGCGCTGGAACCTTCCCATTCCATCTCCACAGCAGCCAAGATGAATCACATCCATCCAGCCTGGAGCAAAGCTTGGGAGTGATTAAAAGAGAGTGAAAAAAAGAAAAAGAACAGATTAAGGAGTCGGTAGTTGTGTGCTCTGTGTGCTGTTCAGTGAAGTGGATGGGAGACACTGCTTATGTGCACTGTGACCCCGTGTTTGCCACGAGCCTCGTCCCAGGCAGGAGTCTTTGTGCTCCCAGACCTCCTAGGAACAGAGATATGACAACTTCAGTGAGTGTGCAGAGTTCTTCTTTAGGCAAGAAGTCTCTCCATTACAGAAAAAAAATCCCCACCAAAACCACACACTGACACACAAGCCCCAAAATCTCTAAATCCAGAAATAATCTGAAAAAAACCCCAAACCCTGAACAATTCACAACCTTCACTGAACACGAGCAGCAGCTGAGCCTGGCAATTCTGGGGTCTGACTCACCATTTCTGCAGCCTGTCACTACTCCAGGTTCACTGAAATGCCTTTGGAAAGCTGCAGGGAAGAGCCCACGGTGGGTATATGGTCCCCACCTAAAGGCACATACAGGTTCCACTCCACTGGGACACACAGAGCTGCTGGGAGGACCAGGGTGCTCTGAGGAGCTTGTCTTTGCATGTTTTGTCCATTCATGGACAAATGTAGGCAGACAGGCCCCTAAAATTCATCCAGAACCCATGGCCATCCCTCCTGGCTCCCTCCACACCCAGTACTCGGGTAGAAGAGGGTCTGGGGACTCTCAGTTGATGGTCCTGCATGGGACAGCTGCTCACTGGTTGTACCACAGCAGCAGAACTATAGAATTGCAGATTTGCTGAGACTGGAAAAGCCCTCTAAAATCACTGATTCCAGCTATTGATTCCCCATCACTGTCAAGGCCACCACTAACCCATATTCCCAGGTGCCACATCCACTCCATTTTTGACCACTTCCAGGGTTGATGACTTCACCAACGCCATGGGCAGCCTCTTCCAGTGCCTGATCACTCCTTCCCTGAAAAAACATCCCCTAACATCCGACCTAAACCTGCCCTTGTGCAACCTGAGGCCGCTTCCTCTTGTCCTGCCACTTGTTGTCTGGAACAAGAACCCGACCCCCACGGCTGGTCCATCTAATAGCTCGGCTCCCAAGCCTTTTGGTTATGATCCATACCCACAGGTATAAACACCACAGTGCCCACTGCCCAACGGGGCTGCTCCGAGCCGCTGACAGCCCGAAGGGCGGTGCCGGGGCAGCTCCGGGCGGTGCCCGCTCGGGTGCCGGTGCCAGCCGGTGGATGACACACGGCTGGTGAGGCGCGGGGTGCAGCAGCAGGCAGGAGCGATCTGTTCTCTGCCGGCAGTTTTAGAACTCTCACGGTCCGGATGGTGTCTGCCCGGGAAAGGGAGGATCCACCGGCAGCCGGGGCCGTGCCTGGTTTGGGATTACGGAGGGGAACGTGTCTGTTTGCCTAGAAAGAACCTCGGACAGGGTGGGATGTGACTTGCTTCACCTCCGGCATTAAAATAATGGATTACAATGGGGGTGAGGGGACTCCCACCGAAAGCCTGTGGTAAAAGAGGAGCCCCGCTGGGGAGACCTCGGTGAGAGGCACAGGGAGATAAGGAAGCTCCAAGGGAGAAGGGAGCCCCAGAGGAGCCCCACCACAGACAGAGAGCCCATAGCAAATGGGTGTCCCACGGGCCACGGGGGCGCACGGAGGAGGGGAGAAGCCCCCCAGTCGTGAGGGCACGGCGGCACGGCGAGGCCGGGGACATTCGGCGACGCTCAGGGCGCGGGCGCGGGCCGGGGCGGGGGAAACGCTGTCGGAGCCGCATGGGCCGCCGCCTCAGGCCACCGCTCCCCCGGGACACAGCGGGAGTGGCGCAGCCTTTCAGCCAGGGGACTGGGCGGTTGTGCTGCCTCTCTCGCAGCGGAGCGGCCGGGCGGGGCGAGGCCGGGCCGAGCCGAGCCAGCCCCACCGGGCCAGCCCCGCCGGCACAGTCGAGCGCTGCCCGCGCCAAGCATGGCCGCGCTCGGGCCCGGAGAAAGATGGCTGCCGCGCGGCTCTCTGCGCAGGCGCGTGGGGCTCGCGTGCGTCATCACCATGCGCCGGCAGCGGCGGCAGCGGCAAGGTAGAGGGGCGCGAGGAGGGGGCGGCCGCGGGCCGGGTCCGGGCCCCCACGGGCCTGTGTGGGTTCCTCCGGCCCCGCGTGTCCCGCAGCGGGCCTGGGCCCCCACGGGCCTGTGTGGGTTCCTCCGGCCCCGCGTGTCCCGCAGCGGCTGCCGGACCCGGTGGCACCGCGGGCTCGGGCCGCACGGGCCGTGGTGCGGCCTCCAGCGCAGGCAGCTCCGCGGGCGTTCGGAACGCGGTGTGACCGTGTCCTGGCTCCCCAAGGTCCCTGTCGGGACCGGCTTCCACAGGGCGGAACGCGTAGAATAAAAGCCTCGACTCCCGGCATTCGGTGCTCGCCGCCCTCCCGTACAGCGCCCTCCGGGCTCGGGGGCCTCGTCCGGGCGAGCCCCTCGTGCTCGCGGTGCCGTCACTGCCGCCGTGGATGCGCGGGCCCGGGAGCGTGGTTTGACACGGGTGCAGGCGGCAGCCGTCCTGCCGCGGTCCCCGGCTCTCCTTTGGGGTGTGGCTGAAGGTGGCAGGTGTTCCCGCAGCCCCTCCCCGCGGCCGCTCCGGTGTGCGGACCGGGACCCCGTCCCGGCGGCAGCTCCTGAGTGACGGAGCTGCAGCGCCGTGGGGAGCGGGGGAAGGAGCTGCCCTCCCGGACTCGCTTTCCCCGCCGCTGGTAAGGAACCTGATGATTGCTCGCGAAGCCGAGAGCCTGTCCGGGAGAGCCCGAAACCCAGCGGCCAGCCCCCGCTGCGAGCTCCCTGGGCGGGGCGGAGCGGCTGCTGCGGGAAACGAAACTGAAACGGAGCTCGCAGCCATCTTGGCGGTCCCCCCGGTGCCTCTCGGCCGGGGCGCCTTCTGCGGCTCGGCGTTTCTTTTTCTCTCTGTATTTTCTCATAAAATAATTTGGCGTGCGGATGAGACTGAGGTAAGAGCGTGGGTGGGTTGTTGTTTTTTTTTTTCAAAGCCCTCATCCTGTTTTTGCTCTGCCCTTGGCTCAGGGAGCACCTGTAAAACGGGGTCACTGAGCAGGGGGGAAGCAGTGGGACTCCCTCGGAGCTGGGGAGGTGGGGACCTGTCGCTCTGCACTCAGCCTCCCCAGGCTGAGTTGTTGTAAAAATAAGTCCCGATGAAGGCAGCAGAGTGCAACTATTTAATGTAACTGAAATTTAAGTTGACCTTGAGGCGTTTGGTGAAGATGGGGAGCTTTATAAAGATGAGACTTGGATCAGAAAAACTGTGTGGCGATAGATGCCATGAGGAGGTCACGGAGGAGCAGGGGGACGGGGAGCCGGCAGTGTGTATCATGTTGCGTGTCTTTATCCTCTCGGTGTTGTAGCAAGTGTAATTAGAATATGCAGGGCTGGATTCCTTACTTTTTAAAAGCATATTAATAGTTTAGTCTTACCCCTGTACCCCAGGGGGGCAGCACAACTTTGTGTAATAGAGTGAAATTTCGGCTAAAATGGAAAAGAACTTGTCGTACCGTTGCCAGCTGCACACCTATCCAATTTCTGTGCATGTTATCGCTTTCATTCCCCTCTGGTGTGATGTTTTACCACTACAGGTCACACAGTGTCCAGGGAGGAAAAGACTCGTGGCGTTTCAGGCCGTTTTGGCCATGAATCTGAAAATAATTGCAAGCATGTTGCAGCTCTGTTCTGTGTGACCATGCGAGCTGCTCCGGCTCCTTGTGCTGCTCCAGCTCACCTCCTTGCGCTCCTTTACCTCCTCGTGCCCCCATTTCTCAGGTTGCAAAGTAGGTGTGAGATTTTTCTCTCCCGTGAGGCAGGGCAGTGGAGTTTGCTGTGTTTCAGGAGTGCATCCTGAACAGGCCACCCAGCCCCGTGCTGGAATCAAGCCTAACAGCAGCAGTGTCAAAGCTGCTTCTTGGGATTGACTTCACCTGCAGTTTGGGGCTGCTGGTTCTCTGCTGGGCAGCCAGAGTTTGCCGTTTGTGTTTTTACAGGACTAATTTAGACTCCTAGAAAAGCAGAAAAAAAATTGACAAGTGAGAAGATGCTTGAAGTGCCTCAGTAGCTGGGAAGCTGTTTAAACTGCATTTCTGGAATGCTGTCGTTGTGAAAAGATGTTCTGAGCTCCTGTGTTTTTTCTCCTCAGGGCGGGAGAGTGTGGAGTGAGTGGCAGCTCCTGTCCTGGCTCAGCAGCAGCCTGGTTCCCCTGCGTGTCCCAGGAGTGCGCTATGGTCAGAGGCACTGGGCGAGGCAGAGGCTCCTGTCTCACCCAGCCAAGGCATAACTGCCCCAGCACTAACCGAGGTCCTTTTAACCACCCTCGTACCCCACAAGAAACTAATCAGGAAACCTTTTTACACCAGCAGTTCCTAACAGAGCAGGACGCTGAAGTCTCTGTGTTGCAGGGACAGGGATCACGCAAGGAGTGGCGCACCAGAGGCGGGCGAGCTGCGGCACCGGCTCCTGCAGGCAGAGGTCAGCCCAGGGCTGCAGCCCGTAGCTTCTCCAGCCAGCATCCGCGGGTTGAGACTCTGCCTCGGTATTGCCCTCCGCAGCACCATCGTCAGGAGAACTCCAGGAGAGATTCTGACGCTGTGAGGCTGAATTTCCAAAGACTGTCTCTTGCTGGGCAAGACTATGAACAAGAAATTCTGACTGTTTTCAGGCAGCTTGGGGAGGGGAGGACTTGCACGGTTCATGAGCTGGCACGTAAACTTAAAACTCAAAAGAAAGAGGTCAACCGTGTTTTGTATAAACTCCTCAGAGAAGGCAAGTTGCACAAAGAGGGAGAGACACCACCACTGTGGAAAATTGCCAGCCCTAGTTCAGGGAGAGAAAGAAGCCCTACTGACCACAGTGCCAGTTGCACAGATCCAGCAAATTGTGAGAGCAGGGGAGGAGAGCGGAGCACATTTGGCTTGGGAGACACAGAGATGGCTGAGACAAAGGAGAAAATCTGCAACTACTTGTTCAGTGTGGTGGAAACAACAGCTCTCAATCTCGCCAAGAACATTGGGTTTTCGAAAGCCAAGGATGTTAATGCATTTCTTAGTGCTCTGGAGAAGCTGGGGGATGTCCACAAGCAGAATGCAACTCCACCACGATGGTCCCTGACAAACAGGAAACGAGAGAGGATGCAGATGAGGCTGAAGGCCAGCACAGTAATGCAGATGGCAGATGCCACACCTCCTGAGTCAGGTCTTCCCTCTTCCTTTGTCCCTCCATGTCCCCCGGAGGTGCCTGCAGCTTTGCCAGCAGTGGTGAAAGAAGAAGAAGAAGAAAGTGCAGAAAATGGGCAGCAGCCTTTGGGGCAGGCTGGTCAGGGCAGTGTCAGTGACACAGAAGCAGATGCATCTGAGGACACTAAGCCTGACTTCTCCAGTTTGATTAGCTATGGTAACTCAGAAAACTGCAAGTGGACCACAGATGATATCCCAGATAATCTGAATGCTATCAACAAGCAGCCTGATAAGTCAGAAAGCATCATGAATTCTCAGTCTTCCCCCAGTTATGCTGCCCAGTTTGAAACTGCTTTCCCATGTACGCCTGTAGAGAAACTGATAGCTTGTCAGGAGAAGAACCCAGTGAGTGGCCTTACTGAATATTCCCAGTACACATACCAGCACTGTGATTTCATCATGCTGGAGCAGAATGGACCCTCTCATGAGCCACGGTAAGAAAATGTCCTGCTTTTTCTGAGCTCTTTTTCCATAAAATGATTTGACTTAAATTAAGTTCACTCACTCAATTGTCCTGAAGGGGCCTGCTATTAATGTTTCTTTCATTTCAGAAGGATTAGCCTAGTTGATTCCTTGCATCAGCTTAAAAAATAAAGCAAGGCTAAAATTTAACCCTAGGCAGCCCAGTTTGGGCATTCCTCATTCTGAGCAGTAAAGATGGGATTAATTTCTTCACTAGGTCCCATCTCAATTACTTGCCTTCAAATTTTACCATATAGACGGAAACTGGTATTTCTAAGCTGCCTCTCAAGATGGTCTCAGCCTGGAAATGGTGTAAAGGGAGCCCAGAACAAAGTGTTTGGGTGCAGGTGTCTTAAGTTAAACAAGGTGGCCCCACTCTACATTTCTGTGTTGTAGCAGGTCAGAGCCAATTCTCTGAGCTGAGCATGTGGCATGACACTGCATTTGGCTAAGTCAGTCTCTGGAATCCCTTGCAGAATGATGGCTGTTACTGAGCATAAGCAAGACCGAGAAAATCTCCGTATGTGCCACACTGGAATATGTCAATAGATCCGCTAGACAGGAAAATTGGCCTAATTTCTAAAGATGGAGTCCCAGGGTTTTGTTATTTTGGGGTTTTGGGTTTTGTTGTTTTTTTTTTTTAAGAAAGGATCTGAATGGATTCAGTGCCATAGTCCTTTTCCAGATCTGGTTTGACCCACTCTCCTCGGAAGCAGATTTCCAGGGCTGGAGGATGGAAGATCGACTTGTTTGTTAGAGATCACAGGAATGGGAGAGGCAGAAATGTCAAAGGCAAGAGGTTTATGGGAGGCAGCACCTTTCTAAGATGGGTGCCCTGGATAGCCACGGAGAATGCCAGAGGGAGGAGTGACCCCCAAATGACCAGGTGCAAATGAAACAGTGCAGGCTGCTTTTGAGCGTTCTTATTCCTGGCCAGGAGCCACCACAGAGCTGCTGCCTGCATACACCCATTACCTGTTCTGGCACCTGTGGTGGAACAAGGTAATTCATCCTGTTCCTTCAGAACAAAACATGGAGCTGCTCCTCTGTTGTGAACAGCTCTGGAAATGTAATGATGCAGTGCTGCTCGGGTACCCTTGGTATTTTTGTCTTCTGCTCATGGCAGCTTGGATTTACTCTCCCAGCTGGAAGCTGGCTGTTTCTTCTGCTTTGAATTCCAAGAGCAGCCTTGCTTGCTCTGGGAAGATCACACTTCTTCTCAATATGCCCCTTTGGTTTTCTTTTTCAAAGGTTTAAGTTCCAGGCAGTGATCAATGGGCGCCCATTCCCACCAGCAGAAGCAGGGAGCAAAAAATTGGCTAAGCAGGAGGCAGCAGCTAATGCCATGAAGGTCTTGCTGAGTGAAGTGGAGAACGGAAGGCAAGGTGGAATTAAATGTGAGGAGCCATTTCCCTCCAACAGTTCAGAACCAGAACTGGTGAGTCCTGTTTTCTTTACTTTGTGAGGCTGCTCAAAGAGTATTGAGTCTGACACTGATTTCCTCCATCTTCCTGCTGTAGCCTTTGCAGCTGGAGCCAGAGCTGTCACCTGCAGCCGCTCACCTCAACCTGCTTCCTGGGAAGCACCCTATCAGCATATTAATGGAGTATGGTCAAAAATCTGGGAACATAATTGAATTCCAGCTGCTCTCTCAGGAAGGCCCACCTCATGATCCTAGGTATGGCATATTCTTGTCAGCTTTGAGGAGGGTTGAAACTCTTTCTTCACTGTCCTTCTCCTTTGGCATGCTGCCCACATTTCTGAACTTGTCACTGCCCTAGCTGAATGCTCCTCCTAGCCAAGGATTCTGGGCATGGCTTGTCCAAGATACCTAGTTCCAGAAGGAGACCCAAAGTGGTGCCCTTTCTCAGAGAAAGAATGCTGTTTCTTCTACCAGAGCAGGAGGGGGTTCCAGTCCTGTACCCTTCCTGGAGGTGCTCTACTGGAAGTGTTTAGGGCCATCACAGTAGAATTCAGTTGAAGATAAATTGCAGATAACCCAGAAGGATTTACCTGGAAGTGGGACACGGGGATGATAACCAGATTGAGACACCTATGGTTAACACTTTTCATGTGCTATAATGTCCTGTCAGGTTCAGCTACTGTGTGAAAATGGGTGACCAAATTTTCCCCGCTGTGGTAGGAAACAGCAAGAAGGGAGCAAAGCAAATGGCAGCAGAAGTTGCTGTGAAGATTCTTTCTGGAGAGTCTGTACTCCATGTCTTGATGGAACAGGTATAAAGAGCTTTTTTATAAGACCCAAGTGTTTGGAATTTGATGTTCCCCCCCTTTTATTTCCTATTCTGCTGAATTTCACCCCACAAGGTCATGTGGGGCAGAGGTTTGCTGCAGCTCTTGGCCTGCACTAAATGCAGCTGCTCAGTGTTTAACAGTCTTCTCCTGTCTAACTCTGCTCTAGCTTGTTGTGAAGCCCCAAAGTGACCAGTCCATGCACAATATCGCCACTCCAGATGAATCCAAAGTGGTGAAAACGAAGGGTGTTGGGGAGCTCATCAAATACCTTAACGTCAATCCTGTCAGTGGCCTGCTGGAATATGCACGTTCCAATGGGTTTGCTGCAGAGTTCAAACTCATTGACCAGTCAGGACCTCCCCATGACCCCAAGTAAGTAGCAGCATCTGGCTGAAGGAAGTTTTGTGCTGCTGCTGTTGTCCTAGGAAAAGGGCAGAAAGCTCAAAATCGCTGATGCCTTTTGAGATGGCAACAGGGCTGGTTGCTGCCTCTGCCATAGCTTGTCCCTCTGATTCCCTCCTCTCTCCACTTTGAGAATGTGAAAACCAAACTGAAATCCACAGGTTTCTTGGTTTCCTTGTAGGTTTGTCTATCAGGCGAAGGTTGGAGGCCGCTGGTTCCCAGCTGTAACTGCACACAACAAAAAGCAGGGCAAGCAGGAGGCAGCTGATGCAGCACTCCGAGTCCTGATTGGGGAATCAGAGAAGACCGAGCGCATGGAAGGGATGAGCATCACCGAGGTAAATCTTCTGCCAAAGCTGGGGTTGTGTGATAGTCCTGCCTATCCCCCTCCTCCAGTCCAGTCAAAAAATGTTTCAAAATCAACTGTGATCCCTTTGTTCTCTGCAGCTGTTGATAACCTGATGTGGTTTTCCTGAAGTGGGTTAGATGTTTCGTCAGGGCACAGGCATACCCTTCTGTCCTACAGGCCTCTGCTTTAGGGCTAAATTATTACCAGATTCTTCCACAAGCTACTAAAATGTGTTCCTGTGGTAGAGCAGGGACATGCTTCTTTTTAATTATATCACTTTTTTTATTATTTCTTCCAAATTTCTTTGTGCTGCATTAAAAATTGTGTGTCAGCTCAAAAAATTCATGCATCAGTTAAACGCAAAGCCCTGGTTATGTCAGGATGGCTGTCCCAAACTTGGGCTGATACAAATCACACTTAGAGTGTTGTGGGCTCTGAAAAGCCTCATTCCAGGCAGCACAACTGGGCACAGCAGCTGGGGCTCTAAATAGCAAAGCCATCAGGGAGGATTTGTCAGTCAGCAGTGCTGGAGGAGATGGGTTGGTCTGCGCTGGAATGACTGTGCACTCTCCTCACAGGCAGCCAGAGGAGGAATTCCTCCAAAGCCAGGAACAGATTTCCTTGGCTGAGTCTCTGGAGATAGGCAGGTTGGTTTTGCTCCTTCTTGCTCAGGGTTTTCCCTGGCATTCTCAGGAGGCCATTCCTCAGCCAGTGTCGCTTGCTGCTGTCTCTGATGTGGCTAAAGCAGAGCTCAAAGCCTTGGATGAGGTTTTCCCAGAAATACCTAAAAGAACTTCACCCGCCCTTGACACAGCACTGCCCAAAGCTCAGAGTTTTCTGTGCACTGCCTTCTGCTTGGAAAGCTGTGCTGTAGGTTAGCTCACTCTTGAGCTGTGTCGTGTGACCTGCTCATGTCCTGTGCTGTTGTCCTGTCCCAGCTCCCTGTGAGTGGCAGCACTCTGCACGATCAGCTGGCCATGCTGAGCCACCAGCGCTTCAACTCCCTCACGGCTCGCCTCCAGCACAGCCTGCTGGGGCGCAAGATCCTGGCTGCCATCATCATGAGGAGAGGAGATAAGGGCCTGGGAGTGGTGGTCAGTATCGGAACAGGTATGAACAGCTTCTTCCAGCACACTCTGAACTCTCTTCCATGCTAGGTTTCCCTGTCAGCCACAGCTCAGGGATGGCTTTTGCTGTAGGCTTCCTCAGAAAGGGTACAGAACGTTCTCAGGGCTCACATGGTGTCATGAGTGATCTGGTTAGAGAGAAAGAGGACAAAGCAAATGTGCCTGCAGCTATATTGCTCTTAATCTTTGCTTGCATTGCTGTGTCCTACTCTGTGCATCAGAGCATGGGTTCCTTATGTGCCAGAGCACACGATCCCCCAGTTTCTCCCAGCTGCACATACCTTATCTCCCTCCCTGCTTTGCTGCCAGGCTTCTACCTGGAGTGATGGGCTAAAAAGTCCTTGGGAAGGTACAGTCCCCCAAAACTCATGGCAGGTTAAGTCTGTCTGTCCCTAAAGTGGTGTCCCTTTATTTTCTTAACTGCTTGTGATAGTGATTTAATAGGCAGGGTGCTTGTGCTGGTGCTGCTGCTCGAGAGCCCAAAGAAGTGCGACTTCCTCCCTCTGTCTCTGAAGCCATCTTGACTTTGATACCTGCCCTATTACTTAATTCTTTGTTTGTTTGTTTGTTTCAGGTAATCGCTGTGTAAAAGGAGAAGAGCTAAGCTTGAAGGGGGAGACAGTAAATGACTGTCATGCAGAAATCATTTCTCGAAGAGGCTTTGTGAGGTGAGAAAAGAGGGAACTCAAAAGGAAAAGGAGAGAGGCCTGCCAGGAGCTGCAATCCCATTCTGGAGGGATGTGGCTGAAACACACCTCTAGATTTTTGCTGTGCTGAGAGATGCTGTGATCCTCAGACACTGTTTACTCATGTGTTGTTGAATGAGTTCATTCATATAGAGGGATGTTATTTCTGGTAAGAAGAGGCCATACCTGAATGATGCCCAAATAAGTACTGAATGGGAGACTTGCCAGGAGCCCAAGGGCTGCATCTGTTATACTTAATATTAAGCCTCCTGCTGAAGCTGCTGGGCTGATGTACAGGGTGTTCTCCAGCCTGAGCAGAGCTCCTGCCATGCCAAGCCACTGCAAGCTTGGTCTCCTGGCCTTTCTGGGTCTGCGTGTGGGAGGATTCAGGAAAACATACTGCATATGTTTGCTTTGATAATTAACATGTTTTTCAGAGGCTGAAAAGGGTTTTCCCAACTAAACTACACAATTCTTTTCTTCCTCTTCCTCTCCTCTTCCCCTCCCACATTCACTGTGGCACTTTTTAGTTTTTGAAACCTAAAGTGAGATGAAGCTGGACTGCTTGGTTAACGTTTGTCCTTCAGTTATGAACAAAAAGTCAGCTGCTTCCTCCAAGCCTTTGTGTGCTGCCACTGTGCTCTGCATTCCTCAGCAAGGGAAAGTGTTGAGGGCAGGTCCCTGGGAAGTGATGAATCAGGATTGCATCTTGCTTACTGTCTGTTTCAGCTGTTAATCTTGACAGCGGTGGCTGCTCTGGCACAGCAGAGTGAACTCTGCCTCTCCTTGTAAAATCAGTCCCTGCACAGGCTCTGCTCAAGGACTGTCTGGGAGGCTGCAGTTCTTCTTTAGTCCTTGACACGATGTTGGGGCCCTCAGGGTTTTCCCTGGCCAGAAGCAGCCATAAAGGACCCATCAGTGTAAACAGACCATGGGCTCGTTCTAATACCACTTGAATTCAGCTCCTGCAGGGTTGGTCACTTTTAATGCAAACTTGCTGCTGACAAAAGGTGCTGGTTAACAACCTTGAAGTCTTCTTCACACTGGGATCAGATGCATGAGAGCAGCACCCAGCCAGGCTCTTTCTTTTCTCCTGCCAGAGCTTCCCTCGGCTTCCTGGACAGGACACTGCTTTTCTACTGCTTGTCCTCTGCATAGCAGAAAATCTGCTGGATTTTTTGCCCTTTTTGTGCATCAAGCATTGTTTGTTGGCTTCCCAGGCATCCTCAGCCACAGCTCCTGGTCTCTGCTCTTCCATGTGGCAGGAATGGGTGATGTGGGACCCTGCCTGTCAGTTGAAGCATTTCTTGTCTGAGAAGCAGAGCAGCCTTTTGACAGGATGGTGTTTTTTTTCAGGTTTCTTTACAGTGAGCTGATGAAGTATGACCCGTCTAATCCTTCCTCTGCAGAAGAGAGCATTTTTGAGCAAACAGGAGGAAAGAAACTCAAAATAAAGAGCAGTGTTACCTTCCACCTCTACGTCAGGTTGGTGGGGGGGGTTTGAATAACTGGTGTCAGCAGCACTGTCATGCCCCTGGCCCTGGCTGTTTTCTTTACAGTCAGTGCTAACCAGGGAGGGTTTGTTTTCTAGCACAGCACCGTGTGGGGACGGAGCACTCTTTGATAAATCCTGCAGTGATCAGGCAAACGAGATGGGACAACCCCAACATCAGCCTCTCTTTGAGAACCCCAAGCAAGGCAAGCTGCGGACCAAGGTGGAGAACGGTGAGTGCAATCACTCCCTGCACCATGGGGTGGCTTCAGTCCTCTCCTGGGAGCCTTCCTGGTGCTCCAGAGCTTCCTTACCCTTCTCTGTGTGCTGTTGTGGGGTTTGAAGCATTCAGGAACCAGAAGAGGTAGATGGAAGGCTTTAGAGAGAGTCTGTTTCCCCTTCCCAGCTCTGCCTCTTGCACTGCCATCTTTGTGAAGTTTGCAGTTGAAGTTTGATGCAAAGCTCAGATCTAGGTCTGTGCCCTGCCTTTCAAGCAAAGTTCTGTTCTCTTTCAGCCATGTTGAAAATTACTCATCAGTACCCAATACTGAATGCCAGATTGTCCCCTGAACCTGGTGTCAGACTCCTGAGTTCACTCTGGGTATCCAGAAGTTTCTTGTGCAGTTGCTGATGGGGTTTTGATTTATTGAATATCGGGCACTATACAGAAAAGCTTTCTTCCTCTCTTGTGCAGGGGAAGGTACCATTCCTGTGGAGTCAAGTGACATTGTGCCCACGTGGGACGGGATCCAGCATGGGGAGCGGTTACGAACCATGTCCTGCAGTGACAAAATCTTACGCTGGAATATTCTTGGCTTGCAAGGGGCGCTGCTGTCACACTTCCTGGAGCCAGTTTATCTCCACTCTGTTACACTCGGTGCGAAACCTCCTGTCCTCTCGGGGTAAAGCTAGGCTGCAGTGACAGCTCCTCTCACTCCCCAGTGTGATGGCAAAGTTTGTTTGTGGAGGGTGTAGGAGTAACAGACTGAAATGTCTTTCTTGGCAGAGCTGTTTGAAAATGCAGAGGGAGTCTGTGGATTTTAGGCTGTGGGTAGAGTCGGTGTCTCTGCAAAGTTCTGGATTTTTAGGAGACACGTGATCTAGGAGAGTGAGACAAAAACGGCATGTTTGTGTCTTCAGTTGCAGGAATGTTGCAGTCTGTAGACCATTGTCTTACACACCCAGGATACATGTAGCTATGCTGATCCACATGCTGTGAGCTTTCGGGAGCCTGTGAGCAGTGCTGCAGTTTTTGGGGTTTGGCCAATCCATCGATGTTGGAATGTTGGGGGACACTAGACAGATGATGGACTTTCACATCACCTGTGCCATCCTGTTTCCTCACACCTTTACCTCTGTCTCCACAGGTTACTTGTACAGTCAGGGTCACTTGACCCGTGCCATCTGCTGCCGTATGGAGAGGGATGGGAGCACGCTGAAGGAAAAGCTCCAGGCTCCATATCACATTAACCACCCTGAGGTACTGCAGCTGTAGCATTTCTTCATCTTTGTCCCCCATTCCTTTGCCTGTGGGTTTGGGGGTCCCTGAGGTGCTCTACAGGGAGGGTTGTTGTGCAGCAGCCCTCCAACCAGGGGCTGGCCCTACACAGGACAGCCCCAAGAACCTGCCCTCTTTGTGTCACCCCACAGTTTGGGGGTTACTGGTAATGTCTTAGGCTGGAAAAAAGGACACTAAAGTTGCCTCTCTAGCCTTCAACTTGGTAAGAACCTTTTGCTTGTGACTCTGGGATGAGCTAAAACTGTGAGGGATGAAAGGGGCAAGAGACTCAGGCAGCAGGACCAGGTTAAGCTTCCTTCCTGTGCAGGTTGGGCGAGTCAGCGTGTATGACTCTGCAAGGCAGACAGGCAAGACGAAGGAGTCATCAGTGAACTGGTGTCTTGCTGATGAAAGCGAAGTTGAAATCTTGGATGGCACCAAAGGGAAAATAGATGGGTAAGAGGAGCCTTTCCTGACACTGCCTTTTCCTGACACTGTCTGGGGGAAGGGGGGCAGCTCTGAGGTGGGGAGTACGCTCTGCACTGTTACAGCACCCTACACATGGGGAGGGTTGGATAGAGGAATTTTAAATAGACATGAGCAAGCACTCCTGAAGGAAAACAAAATGTTGCCCTGCCTGGACCCTACCACTGAGCCCTGCCAAGCCCAGAGCTTCTCCATCATGGGATTTTCCCTGAGCCCCCTGCTTCTCTTGGCTCTTCTTAGTGTCCTGTCCCTCATTGCTGTCATTGTCTTCCTTCCCAGTGTAAAGCTGGAGGTGTCTCGTGTGTCCAAGAGGAAAATGTTCACCCTGTTCCAGCAGCTCTGTGCAAAGAACGACCGCAAAGACCTGCAGGGCTTCTCTGTGTACTCAGATGCCAAGAAGGCAGCCACAGCTTACCAGGCAGCCAAGCAGTGCTTCTTCAGCACGCTGGAAGAGCTGGGCTATGGCAGCTGGATCCGCAAACCCCGAGAGGAAGAAAATTTCTCTGTCCTTGATGTGTAAGGAAGCACTCTGCAAGGACTGGGGGATGAATGTGCACATGGCTGTGCTCAGCTGTGCTCATCCTTCTTTCACCGTGTTTTTGGAGTGCAATCAGGACTGTGCAGCGGTTTCCTCATAGGCCTGGCTGCCTGGTCACTGTCACTCAGACCCTGTGTTTTTAAAATGTGCATGTAAATGATTCTCCTGGTTTTTAAAGCAAGGGCAGGCTCAGTCCCCATTTGCTTTTTTATAGTTTTGTCCCCCCCTTTATTGTTTTTTAAAGAAGGCATGAGAAACCAGAGGAATTTTCAAGACGGTGAGCTTGAAACCTTTGGACCATGTACTGCAAATCCCTCTGGCAGGTTTTGAGGCAAATTTTCTCCTTTGAGATTTAAAAAAAAAAAAAATCAGGCTGTTTGACTGGTTTTCTGTGTCTCTGTTGGAAGATGATTGGCAGCCCAGCCAAGCTGGGACATGGGACTGACCTCTGCAATGTGCAGCCATGGGACCAGCATAACATTCTGCATTAATAACAAAGAAGAAAGTTTCAGCATTGTTTGCCATGGGTGTGTTAATTCCTGCTGAGGTGAAGAGGGGGCCATGGTGGGGTTTGGAGTGGGACAGAGATGAGTTACTGTTTGCTGAGTGATGAAGGAGCCAGGTAGAGTTTGGAATTGAGCCTCTTACCTCAAGCACAGGGCTCATGGGGCAGAGCTGAGCCCATGAGGGCTGGGCTCTGAAATGCTGGGGCAGGGCCCTCCCAGCTCCTTCCCTCACTGCTAGCTCTAGGACAGGGTGTCCTCTGGCTCCAGTCTCTGGACTCCAGTTGTGGCTGCAGGCCCTGTCCTGTGTCTGTGTCTGAGCTGAGCCACGTGCCAGAGCTGCTGGTGGAAGGTGAGAAGTAGCAATGCTGTTGCCATCCAACAGCAAGTTTATTGGGTGGTGTTGAAGCAGCCCCTTTCCCTGTACAAGGCAAATGCTGGCTTTGCCTGGGATGAGAGCTCTCTGTCCTGTCTTATCTGAGACAGAGACAAGACTTGTTAGCATGGAAGTACAGCCCAGTGAGGAGCCAGCAAGACCCCAGCTCTGGCTGTGGATCTCCACAGGACAGCCAGGCTGGGGCCAAGCAGGGTCACCACTTGCTGGAAGTCCAGCTGTCACATGTTCACCCTGCCTGCAGCTGCCCATGGGCATCCACTGCCATGCAGAGCTGTGAGGGGAAGGAACTGCCTTGGCACCTAGCCCAGAGCAGGGCTGGGGGCTCCTCTCTCTGCAGCTGCTCAGGGAGCTGTGCCTGAGGCTATGGGGGCTCCTGCTGTGCTCCCCACACCTTCCCAATACTGATAGATCTCCACTCCCCACTGGCTGCAGCAGGACCCCCCCATCCTGCACTCACTGAGGTTGGACCAACAGCAGAGGAGACACAGAGGTGGGATGAACTGGGACAAGCCCCTGGCATGGGGCTGCTTTAGGAGCAAAGCTCTTAACATTTAGGTATTGGGGTGCACCCCTGAGCTCCAGGAGCAGCAGCTGCAGCAGCTGGGATTTCTCTGGCTGAGTGAAGTGCTGGGATTTAAATTAATTTCTAGCGTGCAGCTTCCCCTGGCCCTGTGTGTTGCCAGGCCCCGCCACCACCACTCCCCCCAGCCCCGGGGATTAGTGGTATTTATAGCAAACTCTCCATCTCAGTTTTCCCCAACGAGGCCAATTCCTGCTGGCCAAGGGAGTGCAGGCAGTGCTGCCGGCCATGGTGTCAGCCCAGTGACCCACGGTGGGGCCCGGTTGCCAGCAGCTCCCAGCTTGTGTTGATTAATTGTGTTTTCCTTTTCCTAGATTTACTCATCTTGTGCCTGCTCTTGGCTCCAGCACGCTGAGCCTGGAGTGGAACAGAAGAAGATGGAGCTAGAGCAGCCCCTGGCACTTGCTGCCCTCACCCTGCCTGCAGGTAGAACCTAAAAATAGCCTCTTCCTGCTTGGTCCATGTGTTCACTCTGAGCCAGAGCTGAGCAGCTCTGTCCTCCTCCCCATGCCTCTGCTCCTGCTCCGTCATCTCCTGGGAGCCCCAGAGCTGGCCCAGGGGTTGGCAGCACCAGGCTGGAGCCAGGGGGTGCCCACTGAGGCTGGGGCTCTTGCCCCACATGGCCTGAGAGGAGATGCAGTGAGGGACTGGTGCTCCGAGGAGCAGAGGAGAGAGCTGAGCATGTCCCCATGGATCAGGTTTCACGCTCCTTTGCTCTCTCCCTCAGCAGCTGGGATTTTCCTCTCACAGAGGTGATGCTTCCCTAGCCTCTTACCTTGGTCACAGGCAGCCAGAGTCACCCCAGCCCGGCTGCATCCTGCTCTCTCAGGCCTGCAGAGCACAGTGTAGGATGAAATGACACCAGATGGAACCAGCCCGGTCCTGTGGGAGTATTTATTGGTTTGCAGGGGCTGCCCGAGCCCAGTACCCAGCACTCTGGCCCTGGGACTGGCCATTCCCCATGCTATTTGGAGGTGGGGGTGCCCTGGCCAAGCTGCAGCAGGGAGTTGGTGGTGTAGTTCTGGAAGAGGGGCTGCAGGAACATGCCAATGGTGCCAAAGACACAGACGAAGACGAAGATCCATAGGAAGAGGCGGTCGATGACCATGGCCACGTACTTCCAGTCCTCGCTCACCTGCAGGGGCCGGGAAAAATGCTGGGTCAGGCTGGGGCCTTGGGTATTGCCTGACACTGCCCCAACTGGGGATTCGGCGTATCTCAGAGCCTCGAATCTGCTCCCTCAGCACTGCAGCTCCTGGGGCTGCCTGCCAGCCTGCTGTGGGTCTCATGGGGCTCACTCCTCCTGCTGTCACCCGCACTGCTGAGCCCAGGAAACATTTCTCCAGTGAGCAGAGCCGGGGGGGACTCTGCAAAATCTGCAGCCTGACTGCCATGCAGGGCCAGGCCTCCTGGGAGCCTCCTGGGTTTCCAGAGCAGCTGCTTCAGCCTGGGACTGCAGTGGTGGGTCAGGGATCAGTGCTGGACCTCACTGGGCAGGGACCCCCTTGGTGCTTGTGCACATCACTTCCTGCGGTGCAGCCCTGAGCCAGAACACACTCTGCACCCCCAGCTCTGCCCGCATCCCCCAGCTCTGGCCACCCCGAGCACTGCCCACTCCCAGACGCACACCGCCCACCTCGACTTACGCTCTGATCGTCGTCCTCGCTGCGCATGTGGTCAGCGATGAAGCGCACGCCGTCCACCGCCTCCTCCAGCCCACAGCTGCAGCCCGCTGCGGGGCCCGGCGCCTGCCCCTGCCGCTCCCGATAGCCATTGAGCCCCTCGGCCTTGGCAGCGCCAGGGTTGGCGTAGCAGGTGCAGGTGCGGGCACCAGCCTGCACGAAGAGAGTGGCGGCGGCAGCGCGTTCCTGCGTGTGCCGGCGCTGGCGCAGGCGCTGGCGGGCGCAGCTCTGCCGCGGCTGCTTCATGAAGAGCAGCGCCGGGAGCTTGTGGAGGAAGAGGGTGCGGACCCAGGGCGGCATGGTGTGCGTGGTGGGCGAGCGGTGGTGCACATTGAGGACACAGACGCTGGTGACGATGGAGAAGGTCACCAGCACCATGGTGAACATAAGATACTTGCCCACCAGTGGTACGTCCAGTGAGGTGGGTGGCACGATCTTGGAGATGAGCAGGAGGAAGACGGTGAGGGCGAGCAGGACAGAGATGCAGAGTGTCATCTTCTCGCCACAGTCAGACGGGAGGTAAAACACAAGGATGGCCAGGGAGGTAATGAGGATGCAGGGGATGATGAGGTTGATGGTGTAGAAGAGCGGCTTACGCCGAATGATGAAGTCATACGTGATGTCCACGTAGGTGGAGTCATCGGGGTTCTCGTTGCGCCGCCCCGGCAGCGCCACGATGTCCCACTCGCCGCTGGGTGTGAAGTCATCCAGGCTGGCCACCTCGCTCTTCAGCACCAGGTCAATCTCGGTGCGGTCGTAGGTCCAGGAACGGAACTTCATGGTGCAGTTCTGCTGGTCAAAGGGGAAGTGCTTCACCTCGATCTTGCACGCGCTCTTGTAGATGGCAGGTGGCAGCCAGAAGATGCTGCCATCGTAGGAGATCACCGCATTGGAGTAAAAGGAGACCTCGTACATCCCATCGGCGCTGGGGTGAAGAGAGCTGCTGTCAGTCCTGCTGTTGTCAGCCCCAGCAGTACAACAACATGGCCCCCTGCCCTGGGTGGGGTTGGGGAACACATAGCCCCCCCAGAAATGACCTACTTGTTGTAGAGCACCACATCAGGCAGCCAGATGTGCTTGGAGGGCAAGCGGACCTTCTTCATGTTGTCAAAGTCCTCAGGCTTCCAGGTGAGGCGATAGTCCTCCCACTCCTGAGGACAGGTGGGATCAGCCCAGCCCTGCCCAGCCACAGGACAGGAGCCTGGGGCAGGGGGATGGTTCAGGACAGGGGGGACACAGGGGTCCCACACAGGCTTTATGGGGGGCTATTACAGGGCAGGGTAGACATTAGGGTCCCACACGGGATGTATGGGATAGGAATGGATCTCAAGGCAGGGGCAAGGGTGTCCTGAGGCAGAGTGGACATAGGGGTCTCAGGGCCACGTCAGAGGCCAGGGTGCCCACCTGGGTCAGCCAGACATTCGTGGTCATGATCTGCTCCCGCTCATGCTGCAGAGAGAGAAGGGCCAGTCACCCAGGGTGCTGGGAGGGTTCGGGGCCCCCTCGCCTGCCCAGGAGGTTGGGGAGCAGAGTCGTGGCCAACTCACCACGCTGATGAGCTGCGCCAGCGACACCATCAGCTGCACGGTCACCAGCTCCGAGCCGTTGGTCGCCGGCCGGATGAGCTTGTTATAGCGTGCAGGGTCCAGCAGATACTCAACCAGCCGCTCCTCCGTGTCTGTGCCCAGGCTCCCTGGGGCATGGCCGAGCCTGAGCCCCACGGTGGCAGGCAGGGCCCCCCACGAGGGTCCGGGGACTCCCCGGGACAGAGCCTGTACCCGGTGTGGGGCTCTGCGCCTGGCAGCCCGAGAGCAGGAATGATGGGGTGCGTGCTGATGGGGTGTGGGTGCCACAGCCGGGCACGGGGCAGGGAGGGCCGAGGGGCGAACGGGCGGGCCGGGGGGCTCCGTGAGTGGGGGCGAGCGGCTGGACTGCGCCGGGGGTTCCTTTCCGCCCTCCCCTGCCTGTCCCCGCCATTCCGTGCCCGTTCGTGACACCCCCTCCCCGTTCCTGCCGGTCCCTGCCCATCCCGGGCACCGCCTCGGGGAGCCGGAGCCCGCGGCGGCCGCACAGCCCCGGGGCGCTCGGGGAGCGCCGGAAGCGCCGGTGGCACCGGCACCGCGGAACGGCCGGTACCGGCTCCACTCCGGACCCGTCCTGTGCAACAGGCGCAGCCCCCCGGCCCGGCCCGGCCCGGTCCGGTCCCCTCCCCGCCTGTGCCGGTGCCATCCCCCACAGCCCCCGGCACTTACGTCTGAGGGCAGCGAGAAGGCAGAGGACGCGGAGCAGCGCCATGGGGGCGGCCCGGTGCCGCCACCGGCACCCGGCGCTGTCCGCGGTTCTGGCCGGGCGCTGTCCGAGGTGCTGGAGCCGG
>VYZP01028531.1:0-31910 GCA_013400635.1 Hypocryptadius cinnamomeus | reverse complement strand
TGCATTCATATAAGCTGGTCAAAAAATATACATTTCCTATTATAAAAATCACCCAGTCGTTCCTAGAATCTGATCTTATCATGTAGCTGCATTTTAATAGCTGAACCTAAATGTATTAGTACATACATAATTGATACATATTTTAAATATATGAAACTAATATATATCCAGCAGTATACTAGACTTGCTAAAAGTGTACAGTTTCACTGGTAAACTATATAAATAGTTATCAATAAATTATCATATACATAGTCACCAGTGTGTCTTCAGCCCTCTGAAGAAATGAAGTTCTTCTTTATATGCTACTGAAAACATGTCACAGTGAGCCTTCAGAGGTTTCAAAGTCTGGTATGATGTGATGGAGACAAAGAGGACATCTGGAGGAGAAAAGCAAAACAAGTAGTTGTCATAGATACCAGTGACCTCTAAAACTTCTGTGTTCTCGTGTAACTCTCCTTCTCCCCAAACAGGTTTTGATAGAGTGTGAAATTTCAGGATGTTGTATTCTGCAATTTATGAATGGGAGGGTGGGAGGTCTGTGCTGAGCAGACATCTGACACTGACTGGGCCCAGCACAGGCAGACCCTCAAGATAAGGAGAGACATGAGAATCCGAGCAGGTCCCTCACCTGAGGCACTTTAGGGGATCTGGTTATAAATGGGGAATGAAAGGCATGATGACAAGGTAATGGTGCAATTAGGAAAAAAAGAGAGAGGGCATTTTAAACCAGTCAAAACCAGACAAATTCTGTCATTAATGAGAATCTTTCACCTCCAGGTCATTGTATCGTATGTCATGGCGAGTTGATTAAGTGAGAGTTTTAGGAACATGGGCGAAGAAAGGGAGCACTGATTTTTTTTTTTTTTTTTTTCTCCTATTTGGAACTATTAGACCTGATGCATAAACACCAATTATCTATGTGCTGTCTGGGTATCAAAAGGGTAGCCAGGTTATTTCAGCTGTGCTCCTGTGGGTAAAAAGAGATGGAAGTAATAGATTAGAGAGCTTTGGCATTCCACCTGTGTGTGTGCTCAGTTCCTCAAGGAAAGGAGCTCTCCATGCATCTTCCTGTTGTCTCCAGATGCCAGTGAAGAATAGTCCCAGCAGACTGAAAGCTCTCATCCATTTCCTCTCTGCCAGAGGAGCAGCTGCCCTGTGCCCAGGTGTGGGTGGGAAGGAGGGGGACAGTGAACAGTCTGCAGGTGTCACACTGTAGAGATGCTGCGAGGGAAGAGAATGCTGATGAGAAAGGTTGTGCCTTTTTGTGAGCCACCATCTATCAGTATTAGCTCTATTTTATTTAGTTCTTCCTCTTCCCTCCTATTTCTCAGAGCTGTTTCCAGCACTCAGCATTTCTCTGTGACTGTGATGTATCTAACACCCAGCTCTGTTCCTGGAATTATTCCACTAATGCAGGAGAACTTGTTTATCACCTGTGTGATCAGGTGGATTGCTTAGATCAAAATTGGCAAGAAATTTAATGCTAGTAACCTTTCATGTTGCTAAATCGAACAGACAAATTTACCTGCACAATGAGTGTGCACTTAGTAATCTTTGTGCATCTTTATGTGTTTTTAACTGCAGTACTTCAGCAGCTTTAAAAATCTTCCATGCTTCAGTTTGACTTCTTGCTTTATATCCAGTGTATTTTTATTCTTAATTCCTCAACTTCTTCCAAAAGCTTTGTGCCACTAGGGTGGACATTGGCAGAGAAATCTGTCTTTGAGCAACAGCAGTGTCTGAAAAGGATGAGGTTTTCTTCCCTAGTGTCAAAATCCCCTCTTCTTTCTAAATCAGACTGTAGGACATGTTGTGAGGGAATAGTTATTTTTAATAAACAGTTGGAACAGTCTTTATTGCCTAGAATCAGTATTATTTACTAATGTTCCCTATTGAGTCAAATTAGGGTGGTCTAGTCAGGTCTAGTTAAGTCTAGTAAACTTAAAGCCAGTGGTGTTCCCTTCTCCAGGAGCCTCTGTTCTCAGAGCCACCTCTGCCAAGTGCGCTTGAGCAGCTGCTGGGACAGTGATCTCAGGAGCAGGAGGGTTGGGGTGGGCACTCAGGGTGGGAACAGGGGATCATTTGTTGGTGTCTGAAGACAATTGCTTGCCCATGTCTTTTCAGTGAGGTGGAGGCACAGGATGAAACTGCACTCTTCTGGTTTTGACAAGAGGCTTCGTAAGAGTGGAGGAAAATAGAAAGAAAATTAGAGGGGAAAGAAAGGGAGGTGATTACAGTGGACCTTTGTGTCCACAAAGAGAGTTGATCTCACCTAAGTCAGCAGAATATGGTGGTTGAGAAGGGCTAAAGTCTGAGAAGCTGGATATTTGTGGTAGAAAAGGAAAGTAGGTAAAGTGAGGTGATATCAGCAAAGTGACTGATCAGCAAAGATTATGGGAAAAAATACATCTGTGTATGGTTTAAGTGGAGTTGATAATGATCAAAGTGTGAGAGAACCTGCTGTGGACAGAGAGATCTTGGTAAAAGGGTGAAGAGCAGATTTTTTGGACATATATTTCCAAGCTATTAGAAATTCAAAGAAGGAACTTCAGCAGTTGTGATCTGAGGATCAGCAATGATGGTCTGGTTAACTCTAATAAAAAATAAGGGAGTTTGCAGTTTTGAAAAAAAGGTCACTACATGGTTTTCTCTATATTGAATTTGACTGAGTCCTGAGGAGGTTTTTTGATCCTGATCCTTCTATACTGATGGTAGAAGGCTGATAATATTCTATTAGTCCCTGAGCTGTTGCATATATGTATTTATAAGAGGGGAACAAAGCCCAACAATTGGCCAGTGTTTGCTATGATTTATGAATTGCTATAAAACATTACCTGGGTAACATCACTGTCTTCTTGAATTAGTGTGTTCTACAGAGTTTACCTCTTCACGCTAAAAAGAAATTGTGTTGTTGCAGAGCAATCAAGATTATTATAAATCATCTAACTATGGCAAAATTCCATTGTCCTCCTAGCAGTATGCTAAAATAAACATTTACAGTCATCTTTCTTGTACAGTATAATACAAATTATCCTACAACTCTTGGATCTCGTAACAAAAACTACTGATAGTCACAGAGAGCCAGATCTGAAGTTATTGTAATTGGAATTGTTTTATTGAACCCTTTCAGAAAGAGTATTTGAGTGATCACAACCTGCTTTTTGAGTGGTTTGATAGCAGAGAAGAAAAAATTGCTTCTTTTGCAAAGTTAGCAAAACTGATGTGAAACTGTTTTTGTAATCCACTTTTTCCTGTGTCTGTAGTTACGTGGTGAACATAGGACTGGTGGACAAGCTGTGCTGCTGTTTCCTGTCTGTTCAAGGCCCTGTTGATGAGAACCCCAGTGTAGCTGGTTTCCTGCAGAGCGCCACGGCAGTGCTGCACGGGATGTGCCAGCTGTGCTTGGCTCTCAGTGCAAGGTGGGTGCACTGCCTCTGGCAGCTCTGAACGTGTTGCTCAGGCTGGGGCCTCCTGCTGAGGCTGCCAGCCAGAACTGTGAGACACACAGGGACAGAAACAGTGCTGGAGATTCCCTCTGCTCAGCCTCTTAGCAGCAATCTGTCATGAGTTACCTGCACTGAGCCTGCTTCTTATGAGCCATCTATCAGAGTTGCAAACTTTGCCTCCTTTACTCATCATTCCACACAGGCTTCTGTCACTGATAGTTTGAAGTGTCCAGTCTCAAGGACTTCAAGAGGTACTTTATTACCAGCTAAAATTAACTGTTAATTGATTTGTCTCTATGATTTGTCTCTAAAGCAGCCTAATTCAGCTCTTGCTCTTTAAAATACCACTGTCAGTAAGGGAATTCTATTTTCCATAAAGAAAGCTATTACTAGATTAGTCAGGGAATTTTCTAATGCAAAATGCTTGTTGTTGTAACCTAACCAAGGCTGTGGGAAGTGTGCATGAGGGTTTGTGCCTGCCAGCAAATCTGGACTTCTGTGGTCTGCAGTGTAGGACAGCCTCACACTCATGGGGGAGTCAAAATTTCAGAGCTTTGGGCTGCATTTACTAGAACCTACCACACCATTACTGTTACACATTTCAGGAAAAATTAAGGCAGGCAGAACTTCACAATGTATTCCTGAAGGGTAAAATGATGCTAGGGTTGAAAAACTGGAGCTAATAAAACATAGGATAAGAAACAAAGCTGTAGGTAAGAGCTGGTGCTGGTAGCCAGGGACACAAATACATGGAAAAAGAACTGCAAGAAATATGAGCCCAAAGAGACCATCCCAACTTACTGAAATTTCCCTTTCTGAAAGCTGCCAACTTGGCATTTTAAATTCCAGCAGAGCACTGCCAGAAGTCAAATACTCACTAAATAAAATAATAAAAACATCACCCTTCTGTTAGTGGAATAATAGTTCTAGCTCAGAGTGAGTAATACAATATTTGCAATTTCTGTAGCAGGCACATACTTCACCAAAATATTAGAGATCTTTGCACCCCAAAATAGCAGAGCACTGCACATGTACATCCATCAAGAACATCTGTTCTTTGTAGCACCAGAATAATTTTGGGGGGTTGAGTGTTTTTCTTTACAGTTACACCAAGAAGTATCTGATCCTACCACCTCCATAAACAGCAATGCTCTGGATTTTATCCAAAGGTGCTGGTTGTTCGTGATTCCAGGTTAGATTGTTCATTTGAGCATGAAAAGAAATGAGAGGAATGAACCTGGAGATTTCAAAACTGTTGTCTTTCACTTCAAGATCAAAAGCCTTGATGTAACTGATTAGAAGGGCAATTTAAATCACATGTCTTTCATCACCTGAGCCCCCTGTCATTTAAGCAGTGTATGCAGAGTGTAATTCTGTCTTGTTACAGAAGTCCTCAGTGCTGGAGGTGATTTAAATGGAAAAAGGTACTGCCAAACACAGATTAAGGTGGCAGAAACAGAGCTCAAATTTATTGAATTCTTAAATATGTCACACTACAGTAATACATGATGCGTGATACCTGATTTGCAGCACAAAAGGCAGTCCCTCTGTGAGAAATACAGATGCCTCTTTCATTCCTGGTGAATGGTGGTGGTGGCACTGCAGCCTTTGCAGAGGGCTTTTCTCACTCTCCAGCTCAGCTGGTACAGGCTTGAGCACCAAGCCAGCCTGTTCCAGCCCTCTGTCCATCCCAGCCACTCTCATCAGCCAAGGGCTGAGGTTCTTGCTGAGATTTGAGGAGCCCAGGAAGTATTTCAAGTGCTCTGACACTGCAGCATGAAAAGAAGTTTTGCCAAATTAATGGCAGGCTTTCACCATGGTGGCCAGAGCAATTTTGAAATTTTCTTTTCGTATATCCTCCTGTATAAGATGGGTCCAAGTTGGCAACTTCTTTATGCTCCTCAGTGGTAACCAGGGGATGGGGATATAAAATTAATGTGATTTTTTTTTTTAGTAGAACTTTTTCAGGCTGTTATCTGTCACACAGCACTTGTCATTCCATGTGAAATCCATGGGTGCTGTGGTAGTGCTGTCTGACCTGTGTGCAGATCTCAGCATGCAGCAGTGAGTGCACAGTGGGAAGCTGACACAGGACAGTAAATACTGGCTGGGGTACCACGACCACCTCAGGGCTCAAACCAGCCCAGCACAACTGGGAAATCCTCTGTGAGCTGTGGGATCCTTCTCCTGTGCATTCAGATCCCAGCAGGTTGTTGGGAACTGTACTGCAGCTGTAATTCCCATATCCCCAGAGGGCCAGAAGTTCTTGTTTAAAACTCAGGTTTTAAACAATTAAAAGATCCTGTCCTGTGGGTACAAAGTATGTTGGGCCATTTGTGGTGCTCTGAGGTAGGAAGAGCTGTCAACCTAGACTTTCCTGCCTTCATCAAAAGCACATCTCATAAAACTCCAAATTCAGCAAAGTATTTCTAAACCAAGCTCTGAATTGATACCCAGTGTGTCCTTGGACAGTTCCTTCATGGAAAGAATTCTGTAGGCAGTGGAGAGAGCTCAGTCAAGTCCCTCTCTACATGGGGCAAGGTGTCACTGCAATAATGATTATTAGAGAATAGCATCAAATTATTTGAGATATACATATATATATATATATAAATCAACATTATGTTTTAAATGAGGTCTGTGGTTGATATAATGTAGATGGTAAAATTTTAAGACATGAATTAAGAGACTTCTTTTATCACTGTGGGAGACTTGTAGAAAAAAAAAGTCCAAAATCATGGAGTTAGATACCGTAAAGAAAAGTCTTACTAATGTAGAAACATAAATTGGAGGATTTTCAATTTTAAAATCATAAAATGTTATTGAAATAAGGGAATCTATTCTGAACATATGTTATAAACATCCCCTATTATGAGAGAGGGATTTTCTTTCCATTAATGATCAAGGTCTTTAAAAAAGATTTAACTTTGATATTGATCTTACTTTTCAAATTATCATTTTTGATACTGGCTAATAAATGCTTGATTGATTCTTTTAATTGAAATTTTGCTGTGGATGGAATAGCACATTTTCCAAACAGGGGAATACATATAAAAGAACAATTGTTGAAAACCTTAATAACTTGTTATCCTGTTCAAGCTTGTTTTGATACTTTTTGTCCTCTTCTCTTACCCAGTGAGATCATTGAGGATGACTTGAGACCTCCAACTGGAAGTCCCATTTTTCTGATGCTGTTTTGCATTTATAGCTAACAGTGGAGGTGAGAGCTCCTTCCTCTCTGATGAGTTTTTTTGAAAAAAAGGTGTATGAGAGCTGAAAACAGGGCATTGTTCCTTATTGTTTGTAGGGAGAAATCAGAAAATGCAGCAGGTCTGAATATTGAGCTCTCTCTGCTGAGCAGATGAACCTGGCATTTGATACTTAGGCTTGAAAATTGTGACCCTGGTAATGCTTAACTGACTTTTGCTCACTATTAGGAGTAACAGTAGCAAGAATTGAAAACAGAGGCATTTTTATTAACCTGAAATAAGCAAAATATTAAATACACTTTATATGGAATAACAATGGATTTTGTGGCCATAGAGACCTCTTGAAATCAGTGTGGAATTGTGGATGTCCAGTAGCAATGTTCAGGATGACAGCCCTGTTTTCCAGAGTGTATCATTGTAAGTATGAGAGATTCAAGGTCTGTTTTGGGCCCTCAGGTCCTGACTACACATCTGGAATGTGCTTGGCTTGTACCCACAGGACAGAAAACAATGAGCAGGCCTGGAATGCAAGGAGCATTAATAAAGGCATGGCCCTGCTGCCTCAGCTCAGCCTTCCCTAAAAGCAGGGGGGAACACTGAGTGAGGATCTCCATGGCAGGTCATTTATCAGCATAGCAAAGGGTTTGCTTGAGTTCCTGTCTTCTCCTGTGCTGCCCCGTGTTCATCCAGCCTAGATCCCCTTTTCCCTAATTCCCTGGACCTGAGGTTGCTGCCCCAGAAGTTCAGCTGTTGCTCTGTGGAGGGCTAGAGTTAATGCCTTGTTTCACTTTTGCCCATGAGTGTGAGTGAAGAAACTCCCACTGACACAGAGTTAATGCAGGACCAGGGGAAACCAAGGGCAGCACTGCAGGGTGAGAGTCAGTCCCAGGGGCAGAATGCTCTCCCCAGGAGCGGGACAGTAGAGAGCAATGACACACTTACAAGGAGGATACTGCATTGTGCATAAGGGAACATTGCAAATAATAGTCCCTCAAATTATGTAGGTCCTTGGGAACACCAGCTGTTCAAAAATGTTGCTGTTTTCTCTATTTAAGAATTGCCTTCAATCATTCTCGTTACCCCAGGAAAATCCAGAGCAGTGCAGTAATTCAATAGTTGCTGTTCTGTCCCAAAGCAGTGGTAGGGTGTGTAAATGTGTGCCAGCAGCTGATGGAGCTGTGCTTGCCAGCTGCAGAGGCAGAAAGCTGCAGATGCAGGCTCTGACCCAGGGCAACGGTGCCTGTCCTGTCCCGGATGCACACGGAAGTGGGCAGGGCTGGGCTGTTTATTTCAGTCATTAAGATAATGTCAGTTTTGGCTGCTGGATGGGAATCAGATGCAAGTGTCTGAACCTTGGTTTTGCTTCTCACCACTTCCAAGGGCCAGCAGCTCCAGCAAGTGCTGTTAAACTAACTCCAACTTGTGTCTGAAGTTACTGGGAGGCTTCAGTTCATCACTTCTGTGCAGCACTGCAGTCCCTGCTTGACAGTGGGAATTGCAGCAAGGTCTGACAGGTGCTAAATACTTCCTTGTTCTTCTTTTACTATTATTTGGCCTCTTTATTTTGACATCTCTTTCTAAATAAAATAATTTAGAAGCAAAAAGTACTGATGATAGTTTTTAAATCCTAATAATAAAAAACCCCAAGAGATTATATTCTAAGCCTCTTGGAAATTCATGTTTTCATTTCACTCCATGTTTTTAATCAGGAGTATATATTTCAAATATACAAACATTATAATGTATACCCTTAGAGAGGCTTGTCTGCTTGTTAGCTCAGCCAGTTTTTAAAACAATATATTTTGAGATATAAACAGTTTGCTCATATTGAAGCTTGGAGAAATTGTAGTTTTATACTTGTTTTGCAGAGTATGCTGTTTCTTACCAAGCTGTATTGAATTTCTGTTTTTAATAAATAGTGGTGTATTTTAAGCAAAGAAGTAACACTGCTTAGTATGTTTCTTTCTTTCTTGTGATGGATATATCCACATTTTTTAATTCTTAAACTCTTTTTGTGAGTCATAGATCACATACCAATTCCTGAGACCCCTTGATGGCCAAGCTGAAAATCACAGTGGCAGCCCATAATGAAAATTCTGTGCATTTCATTAAACCTTTTTTTTTTTTTTTTTAAGATTTTGCAGGTTGTTTGACCATAATATAAATATTTGTCTGTTTTTCTGTGTTTATATTTAACACATAATTATTGTGACTGGTAAAGTTTGAAAGCCTGTTTGTTTTCCCAGCTCTGTCAGCCAATGTTAAAAATCCAGTGGGTCATGCTTCCCTTCAGGGATTAATTGAAGGGGTTTTGTCCATAGTGACTATTTTACTTTTGCAGCTGTTACACCTTCAGAGACAAAATTTCTTTAAATAGGAGAATTAAGAGGAATTGCAGCTCTAGGAATCTGATCTCTTAACTTCAGTTATGTAAAGTCTCATTTTCTGGTGTGACATTGTCATCTTAGGTGATGAAGGGTTTTTGGGGGTTTTTGCTTCAGTCTGTCCAAACAGAACTGAATTTTCATTGGGCTCAGGTTTTGAGGTGAACTAAAAATCTGCTAAATGTATGAAACCCAGTGTTGTGCAGACTTGACAAAAATCACTCAGAGCAGTAGAGGCAGAGGTTCATGCTTTATATTACATTATTTCATGTAGGTTTTTTTCTATTCTAAAGCCCACAGCAAGTACAAGTAACTTCTTTTACCTTTTTATTGTAAACATTTAGGCTTAAAGTAGTGGAACCAACAGTTCACTTCAACAGGAGCCAGTGTTCTGTTCACATACATGTTAGCTGTAGTACAGGCAACATCCAAAATAAATTCTTTGTGGCAGTTCCTTCAATCCATCAGATCTAGAAGACAGATTTTTAATTTCTCTTTAACAGTTTAGTGCTGTACAAACTTTACAATTTTTCATCTTTTCTGTGAAAAAAAAAAACTAATGCTTGCATTTAGTTATTTCACAATTGACTTTTTAATGTATATTTTGATTCATTCTCTGCCCCAGAGCAGCACAAAATGGTAAAAGGATTTCATCCAGCAATGTAAGCTTTCTCATATGGAATTGTTTAAAAATAATGATGGAGTGAGAGTCGAAAGCAAGTTAACTTTAACCTTTGGTAAAATTGGTCGATCTTCTGATTGCACAGAGTCAGAAAAAAATTCTGTGAGGTATCATATGTAGTAATTAATTTGGGGTTATCATTTGACTGTGAGTGTACTTTTCTGTTTTGTACAGCTGAAAAAGCTAAAAGTGAAGTTAGGAAATACTAGTTGGCAGGAGGAGCTGTGCTCTCATGTGATCCTGTGGCAATAAACATTCTAGTTAGTCGAGTGTAACTAAGTGATGGTTAGCACATTTTGGCTACAGCCAAAATCCTGCAGAACAAATCCTTGGACACCAGAAGGCATTTTGGAGTGAGGGACACCAGGGAGCCCAGACCCAGAGAGCAGAGCTGTGCACAGGGTGGTCCCAGAGCTGCCAGCTCTCCCTCCTCCTGCAGCCATCAGGTCTGTGCCTCCCTCCCAGGCAGGCTGATGTGCCAGCACACCTGGAACTTTGCAGCAGGCATCTCCAAAGGCACAGCTGGCACAGCCAGGTGATGGCTCAGGAAGTGTCTCTGCTGACTCCTTTCACACACACTCACTTAGAGACCACAGAGCTTCAAAGTGAAGATTTGGGGCATGGATTCCAGGCATAGGGAAAGCAAAGCCCTGCCATGAATTGTTGTGCAGCGTAGCCCCACCCAAACACACTTAGAACTCTAGGGGTTTTTTTCCACTTCTTATTCTTTGTGGAGTAAATCTTAGGGTCTTAAGGAAAACAGACACAACTATGTTGCTTTTGTTCTTACTGTGCTTTACTAAAGATCTGATTCTTCTGTCACAGACTTTTGGGCTACTTCTGCAGTGTGGAGTGGTTTTTGTGCAGCATAGGTGTCCCTGGAGTAGGCCTGGGACATTGATCCTGGGGATAGCAGCAGAGGGTACAGCACTGTAAATAGGAATAACTCAGAAATGGTACCCATAAGTGCTAATTTCAGATGAGATCACTCCTTACATCATCTGACCTACTGCTTTGTAAAGGTACAGATGGGAGGGGACAGTGGTGGAAACAGATGGGTGCCAGTAGAGCAAGTTGTGTACAGCCCAAGTACTGTCCTGTCATACTCTGCTGAGCTCAGGGCTGCTCTGGGGCCTAGGGAAGGCAGGTTCATCATCCTGCTCTGCCTCTTTCCCTCCCTGTGGTCCAAGGAAGTGATGGAGTGCTGCTAACAGACAGAAATTCTCATGGACAGACATTGGTGTGGGTAAGGTGGTGCTTTCTTGCCTGCTTTATTTGCTTCACTAGGAAGAGTGGAAATGACAGAACAAGGTGATGGTTGCCAAAACTCGGTTGTTGCTGTGCTCATGGTTTAGTTTCTCTGTTGAAGAAGTCTGTCTGCAATTTTAAAAAGCAGGATTAGTCAGCCTGCCTAGAATCTGTGTTGGAAATGTCACTGGAGCCAATGTTGGTAACAGAGGAGTGCAGGGTGCTCCTGGTACAGTTACAGGAGAGATATTGAGAGCTGCTCCAGTCAAGGGAAAGCTCCTTCCTGCTTCTGCTCAACAGGAATATTCTGAGCCCTCTGAGTGCCTGGTCTTTGCTTTCTTAAACTGAGGTCTTCAAACTTACAGATTATTTTAGAAAATGGTTCTGATTTTCACTTCCATTTCATTTGCTTTTAGTTTGGTTATAAAAGGGGAAAATGCCCTCATTTAAGTTGTCCTTTTATAATGTTTTCTCATATAATCTGTCATATTTTCCTTCAATTATAACAAAGAATCATATATACATTCAATCTTTGTAGTCTCTTTTGATATTGACACTTCCATCTTTTTTTCTTTTTATTCCTTTTTTTTAAAGATGGAAACATAGTAGATGAGGTAAAAAACAGTCCTTGATGTGGCATATTTTCATTGTTACTTTTTGCTGTGCTTTATTATTTTAGTGTTTCGTTTGATTACCAATATTGACCAAATGTATTTCCAAAATGAAATTCAGGTAATTTATGTTATGGGTTTGAATTAGAATTCAGAGAACATAAAACTTGCTGAATTATTTTGGGCCTTGCCTACCCTCCACACATTATTTAGCCTCCAGGGTACTGATATTCTGAGCCTTCCTTAGTAGTTGTCCTGCATCATCTTCTGGATTATTAATGATGTGAAAAAACATGAATAGTAAAAATCATGTAGTGTTTTTGGAAGTCTGGATGTAAGAATGGAATGGGCAGTCCTGAGTTATTTGCCTGTCTGTGCTGATATCCAAGATAACCAAAAACCTTCTCCATTATTTTATGCGCACACCCAAAAGGTGGCAAAGAGACCCAGTTCCCATGTGCACGAGCTGTGCTGGTTTGTGCTTGCCTGTGCTTTGCTGCCTTGCTGCAGTCTCCCATAACAGCATCTGACTGAAGTAAGCAGCACTGTGTTTTCCTACTGCTCCACACTCCATTCTTAAATTCCTGCAGACCCATTTGATTAAGATCATCTGTTCCCAGTAACTTTCTTCGCTGCTTAGGTAGGCGGTTTGTTCCAGTGCCTGCAGCCCATCACTGTGGCAGGAGAGGCTCCAGGGAGTTCTCCCACTGCTGCTGGCTGCTATTGCAAGCAGCAAAGGTGAGAGCAGGCTGCTGCCCCGAGGCAGGGCTTGCATGGAGCCCCTGCGTGCTCCCAGTGTCCCCAGGCTCCGCGCTGGTAGCAGGAGCACGGGCGCAGGCTGCGAAGCGCGATCCTGAACGATGCAGCTGCACTGCAATTAGAGAGAGCGTGAGACGCTGCCCTAATTATTGCCAGAATTTTCTGGAAGCGCTGTGGTTTCCTGGCACTCGAGGCACCGGCTTTCCCTGGCTCCCAGCTCAGTGTTTCTCCGACCCTCGGCAGGTCGTGCAGCGTGTTCGAGAGCGCGCGGCAGGAGCCCACGGGGCTGAGCGCGGCCCTGCAGGCCACGGATCTGGTGGGGGTGCTGCACATGCTCTACTGCGTCCTGTTCCACGGCACCGGCTCGGATCCGAACACGGCCAGCCCCAAGGACAGCTACGCCGCCAGCACGGTCCAGGTGGCCATCCAGAGTTTGCGCTTCTTCAATAGCTTTGCTGTTCTCGACCTGCCTGCCTTCCAGGTAACGGATGTTTTAGAACTTCTCTGAGTGGGAAAATGTTAATTATTCATTATGTCTTTGGACTAAGTTTTGTCTTTAAGATCTTAGTTATTGAAGGAATTTTTAAATGTTAGATTTCGTGCATAAGATTTCTAACTATTGTTATGTCCACCATATAGCTGTGGCTGATGAATTTAACCAAAAAGTGAAAATTTAGAGTACTTTAAATGCTGAATCCAATCCATTGCGTTTTCCAACTTCTTTTTTATTTGTTTCTAGCATAGTGCTTTTTATATTTATTAATCCCCAAAAGTGTAAAAAGAAAAATCTTTTCAAAAGATTTTTCAAAAGATTTCAAAAGATTTTCAGAAGTCAAAAGGATGAAATAACACTTTTTCTTATGTGAAAGGATTTGCTTGTATTATAACCACATATTATATTTTCCAGTGCTTTCGGGGGCCACTTGATTTAAGATTGTGCAGCTGAAACTGATAATAGTTTGATATAATTTCTTTAGCAAGTAAAATTTTGTTGACCAAAAATTGGAAAATATGTTTTCATAATTTTTGTTAAATTAAAAAATAAAAAAAGCTGCATTTTCAGTCCTGAGAAGGACTGCTTACCTTTGTCTGTGAACAGAGTTCAAGTGTAAATGAATGATTTTGCCATACAAATACTGGTATATTTCTCAGGTAAGTTGCTAAAGTTGTATTGCTAATATAAAACACCTGTCAGAAGGCATTGCTTTGAAAACACATTTAGCAGCATCAATCTTACACAATTCAACAGAACAGGTTTCTTTTTCATTTAATGTGTAGTTTGTAGTATGCTGTACTACACACTCCATCTGAAATCATGAAACTCAGTGAGAGCTTTTCACAAGTGAAGAATTTAGTGTGGCTCCTTTAGTTGGTGTTTCTTGCCATGGACTTTCAGTACTTTTGGTATCACCTGCAACAAAGGCTTCTGTGTGCAGCAGAATTCATCTGCAGCTGCAGCACCAGTGCAGGCAGGGTGTCTTTGCAGGGGCAGAAGCAGGATATTGACTGCAGTTTGATTGCACACACTACTGACTGCATTTCTTTGTGTCAGTCAAGGCAGTTCCCTCCTACCCCTCGTTCAGCACCTCTGGGTTTGGGACAGACTGGCTGTTTATGTGTTGCTGTGGGTGTTACAGGTGCATGCCAGAGTCAGCCTTGAACTGGAACAGGGACAGTTTGCAGGGGAGCTGTAGCAGATCACACTGGCTGGAGGGCTGCTCCCTGCTGTCCCAAGAAACCAATGTTCATTTTTAAAACACCATCTCCTGCTTACCCTGTCTGTGTTTATCCCTCTACCCCCTCCTTTGCCTCCCAGCACTTGTAAGAAACAGTCAGCATTAACTTCCAAACCCCGTGGTCTGTGTTAGTCTGTTCTGCCTAAAGTGCTGCAAGTCAGTAACTATTGCAGGAAGGGTGGCCAGAACCCCAGCAGTGGGAGCTGCTTCTCTCAGTTCATGGACACAGGGCTCTCAGGAGGTGTCCAGCTGTCTGCTGGACTGTGGGCATGCTGTGGTTTGTGATTGATGGACAGGCACCCTGGGGTAGCCTCAGCAGCTCTCCCTTCCCTTGCATTAATGTGATTTGTTTCTGTAATGTTAAAAATAACATCCACCTGAGGCAGTTTGCTGGACACTGACCCCGTGGGCCATGGCAGGCTGGCAGACAGCAGAGGGAAGAGCCTCCTGTGTGATCATTATCTCTAAGGAGTAGTTTTATCACAAATTGGTAGGACTGTGAAATAGGGGGTTCTGATTAGCAGAAGAGGTCTGGTATTCTCGAGTTTGTATTAGCACAGATGGCTCATGGGTATATATTTCATTTAATTTGACAGTATAAACAATTGAAAGATGGTAGTGAGAAACAGCACAGGGTCCTGAGCTGATATTAATTCTGGCTAAAAAGGAAGCATAGTTTCCTTGAAAAATTAGTTTAACTTTTATACACAAACTCAGGTGCCCTTTGACCTGTTGTTATCAGAGGAGGTTAAACCCAGAGTGCTGGGTCACAGCTTGCACAGACAGCACTAATTAAATAAGGATGGACCTGAGAACATGGCATTTACATGACATAAAGCAGTAAATGGTGGCTGTATTGGGCATTACATTTTGAAAATACGCTGACTTACCAGAATGCTTGAAGTTCAAGATCGAAAGCATCCACAGCTGAGCCTGGTTCCATTGTCAAGGATCCTGCTTTTGCTGGGTGTATTTGGAATTCAGCAGGACTAAACTGTGCCACAGCCTGGGATTTATGTGTATGTATTTACCACAGGCTACAAGGTAGAAAATGAAGAAAACTCTGAAATGAAAGAGATTTTCTCAGGCCTGCACTGCTGTTTCATTAGAGTTAGGAGACTGTCATGCTCATTCCTTGTGCTTTAGTTTTCCCCTTTGACCCTGTGTCGCTCTGTCTGCTTGACATGTTTATTAAATAGAGGCTGTAGGCTGCACAGATAAAATCTAATTCTGAATCTCCACATTACAGCTATTTGCCTACTTTTAAAAAACATCCCAAGAAGCTTTGCAGCTGAGTGTTCTCTCCTTTTGGATGTTTCTAACTTTCTGTAATGTTTGAAAAGTCATTATTTGTTATTAATCATTGTATTCCATTCGGAGCGTGAGTTATTAATGAGAAATGCATTTTGCTCTGCTGCAGAAATGAAGATGGTTTGGTTTCTTTTGCTTATTTCTAAGAGATATTACTAAATATTCCTGGATCATGTAATGTATATCAAATTAAATGATCAGCCTAATGCTACACTGAATGTCAAATAAGCAGAATCCAGTTTTTCCTGTGTCCCTTGAAAATTTGAATTTATTCTTGCTTCTGTGGCTTTTAATATTATATTCCAGTTGTGAACAGTAAGCAGCTGAAAAAGGAGATCTGATTGTGGGCTTTCACAAGGAAGAACATTGTCTGTACTTTGCAAAAACACCCCAGAAGGGTGCAGTCGATGTGTATGCAATTCACACAAGTTCTAGAACATACTGCTGGAGTGTGATTTCTGTTTCTTGGTCTATTTTTCAGTCGATTGTGGGAGCTGAAGGGCTGTCCCTGGCCTTCAGGCACATTATCAGCTCCCTGCTATGGTACTGCTCTCAGCATACCTGTGAAGGATTGCTGCACGAAGTCATCATTTGTGTGGGCTACTTCACTGTAAACAACCCAGATAACCAGGTAAGGCAAATGGAGAAGGGGATCAGAAGTTATCAGGGGCACATTTAGTCATGGGTCTCTCATTTAGTCAGGAAGCTCATCCCCTCAGCATTGATTTTGAAGCACTTGGGATTCCTGTGAGCACAAACGGATGTGTTTGCAAAAGAGAAGCTGAAGTTGTGTGTTAAGACAAAGACATGAATTTTGTGTGTCCATAAGCAAACTCCATTTGTAGTTCCTGTGCTACCATTGCATTGATTTGAACTGGCCTTGCACCCTGCCAAGGCATACTTAACCACTGATATTTTTAATTCTAAGTTAGCTTCACATCAGCTTGATCAGATGGTTGTGGTACCCAAGTTAAACCTTTTTAAAGCCAACTGAGCTACTCTCCCATGAAGGCTTGTCCTTGGATGCCAGTGTAGCTGTCTCCCTGCTTGCCAGTGCTCAGGTTTAAGCCATTCTTCTCCATGAATCTTTTCAGTCATAAACTAAATGCCCTATTAAGAAACAGTGGAAATTCCCCTTTAGCTTCCTTAATTGTTGTCCACTTTTGCCACTGGACTCTGTGACCGCTCTTACTGGCTTATAAAGTAACACAGACACAAAACTCAAAAAATATTTCAAATTTATTGGTCTTAAAAATCTCCTGGTTTCCTCAGCTAGTATGTAACATCTCAGGGTGTATTGGAGAGAGCAGGGCTTGGCACTGGCTCTTGGAATATGAGAAGTTGACTCTGAATGTGTAGGTGCCCACATGTTGGGTACAATTCAGCTGAATGCTGCATTTTGGGAAGGTACACACTGTGTTCTCTCTCTGTGCTTGTTCCCTGTCCTGCTCAACTTTTGGGATAGGGGTTCAGGGTGAGGAGCTCAGTGCCCGCAGTTCAGCTGATGAGCAGGAGGAAGTGTTAAAACTTGTCAGGAAAGGTTTTAGAGAAAAGCTGCTCTATGACATTCTTACAGTTATTGACTATAATTGGAGCACTGTCATATCTTAAAGCAGACAATGCTGTCACAAGTATTATATAATTATATAGTGGTGTTTCTGTGGGATTGGCCACAGCTGGAGGGAGGATGCTGCAGCCTCCCTACCCTGTGTGACCAAAATCCCACTCAGGATCTGGAGCTGTCTGTTGGCAGCACTTCAGAGGGGTCACTTTTAACCCCGTGTGGTGCTGCTGCCATCTTGAGTCCCTCTGCTGCCCGAAGGGTCCAGCTGGCTCCCAGAAGTGCCAGCAAACCATGTTGTTTTCTCTCTGCAGCTCAAGAATTTCTGTTCTGGCACACAAGTCCAACAGATGTGATTCATTGCATGGAGAACTTGGCACTGCAGGAGAAGTGCAGCAGAGGGGTCCCTGCAGCACAGGGTCCCTGCAGCACAGGTTTCCTGCAGCACAGGTTTCCTGCAGCACAGGGTCTCTGCAGCACAGGTTTCCTGCAGCACAGGGTCTCTGCAGCAGAGGGGTCCCTGCAGCAGAGGGGTCCCTACAGCACAGGGCTCCTGCAGCACAGGGTCTCTGCAGCACAGGGTCTCTGCAGCAGAGGGGTCCCTGCAGCAGAGGGGTCCCTACAGCACAGGGCTCCTGCAGCACAGGGCTCCTGCAGCACAGGGTTCCTGCAGCACAGGGTTCCTGCAGCACAGGGTCCCTGCAGCACAGGGTTCCTGCAGCACAGGGTCCCTGCAGCACAGGGTTCCTGCAGCACAGGGTCCCTGCAGCACAGGGTTCCTGCAGCACAGGGTCCCTGCAGCACAGGGTTCCTGCAGCACAGGGTCCCTGCAGCACAGGGTTCCTGCAGCACAGGGTCCCTGCAGCACAGGGTTCCTGCAGCACAGGGTCCCTGCAGCACAGGGTTCCTGCAGCACAGGGTCCCTGCAGCACAGGGTTCCTGCAGCACAGGGTCCCTGCAGCACAGGGTTCCTGCAGCACAGGGTCCCTGCAGCACAGGGTTCCTGCAGCACAGGGTCCCTGCAGCACAGGGTTCCTGCAGCACAGGGTCCCTGCAGCACAGGGTTCCTGCAGCACAGGGTCCCTGCAGCACAGGGTTCCTGCAGCACAGGGTCCCTGCAGCACAGGGTTCCTGCAGCACAGGGTCCCTGCAGCACAGGGTTCCTGCAGCACAGGGTCCCTGCAGCACAGGGTTCCTGCAGCACAGGGTCCCTGCAGCACAGGGTTCCTGCAGCACAGGGTCCCTGCAGCACAGGGTTCCTGCAGCACAGGGTCCCTGCAGCACAGGGTTCCTGCAGCACAGGGTCCCTGCAGCACAGGGTTCCTGCAGCACAGGGTCCCTGCAGCACAGGGTTCCTGCAGCAGTGCCACCCTGCCGTGCCAGCAGTGCCGGTGCCCGGGGAGCTCCGGCTGGGGGCAGCGGGCACCGGGCCCTGGGGGGGGCCTTGGTCTGGGGCTGGGCTTCCCAGCTGGGTCCTGGCGCCTTCAGCTTGTGCTCCTGGGGCTGAAGGTGGCCTCTGCAGCTCTCAAAGTCATGTTTAGGGTTTCAGTCAGACAGCCATGCTGTGTCAGTCCTTTAAGTACCCTAAAAGCTCTCTTTTAGGGTGGTTTGCTTTGGAGGCACCAATGGCAGATGTCATGACATTACATTTTATGTAATTTCTAATATTCTTCATTAATATGAATTTACCTGAGCAAGAGACATTTGGGTTTGTTTTTTTTTGTTTAAAATAGCATTTTGAAAAACTGAAGCTTTCCTCACTCAGGTACTTGAAAAATACTGGGAAGGATTTTTAGTGAAAGGAAGTAATTTTTCTTTTACTACCAGGCAAAGCAGTATGACTTACTTATGGTCATTATTTTAAGGTGCTCTTTGTGTTGTGACTTCTACTAGACAGGCTGCTTTTCATGAAGAGGGAAATGCTTTCTATTCATTCAGTTATGGTTTAATTTTTTATTATGTTAAGAGCTTCCAATTTTTTCTTCCGTTGTTGATCATCTAGGGAGTCCTACTAAAAATAAAAAATTGGTCTCACAGTGAAAGTTTTCAAATAGTAGGCTTGAAGTCCTGGCAAGTACGGTGTAATAAAAATAGATACACTAGACTTGAGCTATGAAAACAAATTTCTATAAAGCCAGATAGCTCTATTTAGTATTTGAATCAACTTTAACTGAGTCCATAACTGACATATTTCAAGGCAGATTCAGGTTCTTCTTTCAGTCAAATGTGCATTTGTTTGGAAACATTTGTAGTTTAAAGTAGTTTCCTCTCTAAATTTGTATTTCTTATTACAAACAGAGGTATGTTTTCATTCCTTTCAATACTCAAAACAGAAAAGGACAGACAGTTGTTTGGAGTTTTCAGCATCCCTTTTTGTGGTTCCTTTGTCCATCCACATCAACAGATAAATAATCAAAGCAGCATACTGGAAGAAGGAAAAAAAGGCAACTTTTAAAAAAAAAAAAAAAAAAAAAGCGAAGCAGTTCCCCAGTTTGGAGAATAGATAGATTTCTAAAACAAATTTTACAGCCTGTCACCCTCAGCATTGACCTTCTGTAGTAGTACTGTGATTTAAGTAAGTGAACTACTACCACTATGCAGTCAAAATCATAAGAGGGCAATTTCCTAAATATTTCACATTCATAGAACAAAATCTTCCAAGAGCATCATATGCCAGTCATTTAATACAATATAGGTTTGGCTTCATTTATTGCACTGTCTGTAGAAGTCTTTAGAGTTAGTTGAGTAGCAGATGAAGAAGGAAGGAGGAAAGTGCTTTCCTCTTGTGCAGCTTGGAGCCTGAGATTTCCCCAGCTCCAGGAGCCCTCACCCCTCCTGCTGGGTCCCACACAGAGGCTCTGCCTGGGCTCCCACTTGGTGTTTGCACCACGCCTGGCTCTTGGGCCAGCCCCAAGTGATTCTGTCGAGGAGCACTGAGGACAATGGATTCCTGAGGAACACATTCCTGAGTGTTTTGATAGTGCTTGCTCTGTTTATTTTAAAAGGCTGTGATTCTGCTGACTCTGCCCACATATAATATATTAGTAATATTCCCTTCCTTCGTTCCTATTTTGTTTTAACATTCATAAAGCTGTTCCAGGGCAGCTGCTGTCACTGAAGAAATAAATCAGTTATGGAAGTGCAAACTGCAGAAAGCAAGGAGTGTTTCTTTAATATTTGAAGCTCTGCAAGGCCTGAGCTGCCCTGTCTGTTCTGTATCCACACGTGAGCTCGTGTTTACTACAGAGCCAGACAGCCCCTGCTCACAGCCCAGCTTCACTGGGCATCTGCTCCTCGGGAGGGACAGCAGGGAAAAGGGATTCTCTTGTTCTGGCCACCATTTAATCTGCTGCTATACAAAAACAGGTCCCATGATACCAAGGATGGACATGTAAAGCTAAACTGTGTAATAAAAATAATGTCCAGTCTTTCAATAGCCAACCCTACTATATCAGACTGTAGAATTACAGTTTCTAATTAAAATAGTCTTGTTAATTTAAATTATCCTTCTATTTCATTACATTTTTATTCCCTTTTATTGTTTGATTTAATTAGTATAATGAATATAATTAGCATATGCTGTCAACTAACCTTATTTGCATATTATATTGAATAATTGAATGTGGTCCTGTAATTAAATTAACAGGAATGACAGATGATTTGCTTTCTTTCACATTGCTGCATTGGGAATAGAAATCTTTCCATATTCATTGCAGTTAGGGAGTATTTTTCATCTGAAAAGTCCTCACAAATCAGATGCTCAGACTCAGGATCTTGCTCATAGGCTCCAAAAGAAGTTGCATTGTTCGTTTGCATTGCTATGCCTTTATTTAAATAAAAATAGCTTTTGTTCTGCCAGTCTTTGGTACACACTGTATTAGAGTGCTCTAGAAGAATCCCACCAACTTTAAGGGTTTGTAAGATATGAACTGTATGCTTTTAGAAGATACTGTTGCTAGACTGCAAAATAAAATCTCTGCTGAAGGAGTTTGTAGATAGAAGTAAAAAGTTCTCTCAGAAGTTCTTCAAAAATTTACGTGCATGCTGTGTGTCCTTGAAGAAGGGATTTCATTCCCAGAAGTCTTCCAGCTGCATAAGTCTCACTTACTTCTCTATCCTCAGACATTGGTGTCCATAACAAGGTCTGTTACTATAAACTCATAAATAATTGAAATAAATAATTAAAATGTTAATATCTAATGATCCATATGCTGAAAATAGAAGCACATGGAATTGGATTTAATAGTATCAGTCACCTACTAGAAATTACTCCTTGCTATGCAGGTGTGGAAAATTCGTTGCAAAACATCTTTCAGGCATCCCAGCTAACTCCAGGTAAAGGAGTGAGGAGCAGTGAGATTACAGGATATTTTGGGAGGGAATTTCTCCCATGTTAAATTTGTAAAATGTCACACAGCAGTATCACAGGTAAAAATACAATATGTAAAGAAATTGAACTATTGTATGGTAGGCACAGTTCTGAAAGGATCTTGAAATTTAGAACTCACTTGTGGCACCCAAAGCGTGGTAGTTTGTTCCCAACAAAGGTTTCATCCCAAGATTATTTTCCCTTTTTTTGTTAAATGATTGACTTACGGTCATATTTTCTTCTAAGCATTTCTTCTGTGTGGTAACTCCTTCTTGTGCCATAAAGTAGCAGGAGCCTTTGTCCCATGGTGTCTATCACAAATATATATCTGTGTATGACACATCCTAGCTGTGGTTACAGGTACTGGGCTGCAAGGGACACTTACAAAGGGATTTGAGATTAAAAGTCACCTTCTGGAGAGAAATTATTTTGTGCTTTTGACAGAGTTAGTACATACTGAGTTTTAGTATGGGAGCAGTTTTCTCTAGTGTTAGCGGGAAGGAAGAAAAATACTTCTAAAATGGAAAAAACTGTGAAAATCAGAAGTCAACAGGAAAACTTGCAAGTTGTAAAAATATGTAAAGTTTCCATATGGGTTGTTTACTAGAGGCCATCATTAAACTTCCATAGTTTATGTTGCTTTTGGTGGAGGAGCTGGAACAATTTTGATCTGGTAGGTGGCCTTTATGAAAATACGACACAAAGAGTAAAGAGGCAGGAATTGGTAGTTACCATGCAGTTAACATCCCTATCTGTAAGTAAATCAGATCTGAATTTACTTAATTCTGATTTTGTTAGTTTCTTCTCAAACAGGTTTTTTTAGGAGTATTGATTTCATGTTGAGGTTATGGGGTTTTTCCGTTAAAACTTCTTTTAAAAGCCCCACACCCTGATGTTTTAAAGCTTTATAGGTTTGAACAAGAAATACGCCTGGTAAATTTTGTGGAATAGCTGATTTTGGCAAGTGAGTGATTCATGTGAAGTTGTAGTCTTGACTCACATTTAGAAGCACTTGAGCTTGTGAACAGAAATCCCCTGAGGATTAAAGTGCCCGAGTTAGAGCTGAGTACATTAAGGCAGCTCTGTAATGTATGCCTTGGCTCTCACAGCCTTACATCCTCAGCCACATAAATTCACTTAAGTGAACCAATGTCTTCAGGAGAGATGGCATTCCTGTCTGGGCAGTCAGGCAAAAGTGGGGATGCCTTTTAGGTAATTTGTCAGACACCTTTGTTGTTGTTTGAGCTTCCTGATGAACTTTTTCTTTTAAAGAATGATCTATGACAAAGCAAATCAAGTATGTCAGAAGCATTTGGGACTGCACATTTCATGTGTCACATCTTAATTGTATTTCTAACATTCCAAAATATATCCTGGATTTTTGGGGGGTTTTTGAGAGGATGTGGGGAAGGTAATTTAATATGAGCAAAGACTTAGGATGAAGTAAAATGTATTTCGTTTCAGTTCATGATGACTGGCTCATTCCTGTAGGGAGGAGAAGAGAGAGTATATAGGAATTAGTGTGAGAAATCAATGCATTTGGATTTATCTTACTGTCTTCCTCTCAAACTGTAAACACGGAAGAATAAACTTATCTCTCAATGTCATAAAAACCAATAATTTCAACAGCCTTCAAATACAGTCCATAACTGAGGCTTAGAGAAGGGAGGGAGCTGCTGCTGCCTCCCCAGAGCCACGTTCTGATCTTACTCGTGGGTCAGGATAAAAGGAGTTCGGTGGTCTCAGCTTAATCCCCAGTGGAACTTCGCCCACATCGAGAAAAGAGCCCAGAGTTCGGCATAACCCTGCTCGATCAGCAGTTTGTCCCCGCTGAGCGCCGGGCCCGGGCGGGCTCGCACGGAGGCAGAGCTTGCGCAACTCCCGCTGCCGCTCCCACCCAGCTCGCCCCTTCCTTGGGAACCGCTTTTCACACGGACACTTAAAACAGAGTCGCAAGCCTGCAGATCTTTAATCAGCCTTGCGAGCTATTGTCTGTCTCGCCTCATGTGTGAGGGAACTCCCTGTGCCTCTCTCATAAAGTCTCGGCTCTGCCGGCCCCGCAGAGCCGCCGTGGCCGTCCCGGCGCTCTGGGCCGGCCCCACGCGGCGGCGGCGGCGGCTGCTCTGTGTTCCCGCAGTGACAGCTCCTCCTTGGATGCTGCTCCGGGGCTGGCAGCCTGCGACAGGCCCGGAGAAGTCTCCCCAGCCCCTGTGTCATGTTCAGCTCAAGTCACACTTGTTTGAAGCGATACTGAAACGTAAAGAACCAAATGCATTAGTGGAGTACTATGGAAAATGTTGCTCGTCTTCCTCTCCCCTTAGTAAAGGGTAAATTGTAGCTCATTTTTCGTGGCAGAAAAGAACATTTTCTTGCTCTCTCTTTGAAGCTTTGTCTCAGACAGCTCTGTAATATTTCCAGTGGCTCAGTGTTTCACAAGCTTTTTAGTCGATGATTGGATGCTTTGACAAACCCTTTACATTTCTTGTGGAAGCAGTAAGACAAAATGGGCTGGGAATAATAATTCCAAGACTATATAGCTTACTTGTGAGTAGAGTTCCAGAGCATGACAGAAAATATTTGCTTTTGAAGGGAGAAAATGCTCTGAGACAGACAAAAAGATTGTATGTGTTTTAGACCGTAATGTTTGAATTATTCACACCTTCTGGGGATTTTGACCCAAACTAGCAGTTTCCAAGGGTGCTGGCAGAAACCTCAGCCAACAGTTTGCCTGAACTTCTGTAGACTGGTCCTGTTTCTTCTCTACCCTTTAAATCATCTTCATTCAGATCAGTTGGATTTCATTCAGAGTAAATGACTGGAGAGTCGTGCCCAAAGCAGCAGCCTGAGTTTAAATGGGTTCCTCATCGAAGCTGGGGATGTTATCTGGGTGTGAAGATGGTTCTTCAAAAACAGTGCAGGCTACAAAGGCTAATTCTAATCACTTCAGGGCTCAGAATAACACCTGAGGATTTGAGATGTGTCGTGATGTGGTTTTTATTTTATCTGACAGAAGATATGTATTTCTCGTACATTGGATCTATAATAATACTTTCTGATTAAAAATTATTAGGCCAACACTTAAACATATAAATCTTCTGTTACATTATTGTGGAAACAATGAAGCTTAGAATTTTCTAGAAAGCAGTGATGCCCTTTGGTTTAACAGTGTCCTTAAGTATATGATTAACATGAAGTGTGAAAACAACCTCACATTTAAATATTTATTTTTATGTTAATAAATGCTAAAATGCTATCACTCCAGAAGTTAGGCTTTTCCTTAATACCTTCTCCAAGTCAAATATTAGGTTATTATTTTCTCCTGCAGCTTGGACAAGTATTAAATTCACAAGTAACCTCAATACATATTAGAATTGCTTCCATTTTCCTTTCATCACATTGTAATGAAGTTTATATTTTACAGTATTTGTTTAACATTATTTATTTATTGTCGAATTTAATCTTATATGTACTTCATTTGTTATAACTAAGGTAACTTGTTAGTTGTCATTTTGGGCTGCATTTTTTCAAATGCTTGTATAACAGACTTTTGCTATCTTTTCCACTAGCATCACTTTTGATAAACATTTTTACATTTTCAGTGCATCGCTGTCCTGATGGTTGGCCCTTGTCCTATTCTAAATCTTCATATGTCTTAAGATGCTTACACAAAAACTGATGCAATAATTTTTTTTCTGTGATGCATACACAGAGCACCCTTGAATCTGCTTAAACCATAGAGCTCTGAAAGGACAATGCTTAGAATGTGGTTTATAGGAAGACTGATGTTATTCCTGAGCCACCCTTATCTTCCCTCTGAAAGCTTACACGTGACACTAAGAAAATAAACACTGGAATTTTTCAAATAGACAAAATTCTTATTTTTAAATTTCAGTGTCGCATTCTGGAACTTTCTTTTTGCACGGAAATGGTGCTCTGATTCCTGAGAAATGCTAGGAGGAATTTAGAACATTCTTTGCTCAGAGCTTTGCCAATAGTGGAGTTTGCAAAATGGAAAGAAAAGAGCTTGACCTTAAAACAGAAGAAGAGCCTAAGTGGTGACATATTCTGCTGATTAAATACTGGCAGCATGAGATCTGTTTATATAGAAGCAAAGAAATAATGCAGATCTAACTTTGAAGAGAAACTCTGGACTACTAATATAAAGACTTATTTCTTTTACAAAGTTGTAAATAACCTGACATCAAACAAAAGGGATTTAACTGTTTGATGGAATACTGTTACAGGAATTAGATGCACACTTCCTGTTCAATGAGGTTATTACTTGTTAATACAAATTAGAATTGGCATTTATATAAATGATAAATACATGGATAAGAAACATTAGTGGTTCCCATACCGAGTACCATTTTAAGATGCTAATGTTTATAATGGCCATGTTGAAGTTTGGAAGCACAGGTCATCTGAGATAGCAGAGAAGGCAGGGAGTGCCCCTCGGAGAACCATTCACTTTTTAAACTGAGCTGCTCTAAGAAAATTGAATCTGAATGTGAACTACATTATAGCAGAAGAGCACAGACAAGTAAAGGGCACATTTTAATGCTTCGTTCCATAAAAATGAAAGGAAATTCTGTTGGGAAGGATGTTTTTCTAGAAAGTGAAAAACTTTCAGCTGCTGGTAATAAGCTCTGTATTTGTTTCTAAGTACCTGTGGAACACCCCGTGCAACTGCCAGGTTTTTCTGCAAGAGCCAGCGAAGGTTTTGCTTCAGGAAGTTCTGAACTTTCCAACTGCTTGTTCCTGTATCCACATTAGGATAACTTTGTTTCAGTTTTCATTGAGAAAAGAACTACAACTCCTAATATTTGGTCAAAACTAACAAACCCATCAGCCTGACTATAGACTATGAACACCACGACATTTTCATGCAGAGTTAGTCACACAAGAGCAGTGCGCTTGGGTGGCTTGTAAGGTTTTGTTCAAAACTCCACATTTGGGTTTGTGCCTACAGATTTCAGTTCTCTCCTTGGCAATCTTTTTCCTTTCTCTGCTGCCCGTTTTCCCCTTCTTGTGTGGATGAAAGGAGCTGATGGGCTGCAGAAAGCAGGCATCGTTCCCATGGCCTGGCTGGGAATGCTGGTGGGAGGCACTGCCAGGGCTCAGCACAACTGCTGGGTGTTGTCTCCTTTTGCCTTGGCCATGCCCCTGTGGCTGCCATGTGCCCCAGCAGTGCCACTGGTGCCAGCTGTGCCTTTGTTCCCAAAGTTTCTTCCCAAAGTGAATCACTTCAGTTCTTTGTTTTGTCCTTCCACAGACAAAAAAGTTTGCTGCTGGCTTACTCTTCTACCTGACTACAAAATTAATTAGCTGCTTTAAAAGATCATTCTGGTGGGTTTATTATATATATTGACAGAAATAACTCACATGAATTATGTTTTTTACAGAGCTGCAAATGTCCAAGTGAAGCAAGAAAACCTCAATCCAACAGTAGAACTAGACTAAATATTGCTCTAAAAAATCAGCACTTCCAGTCTGCAGTAATCCTGGGCTACCCTTGTGTAGTGCACAAGCGGTGAAAAAGTTCTTGGTCTGACACTGAACCATTTATTTGTAATAAAATATCTGACAGTATTTAACATACATGCATAGAACCACTGGAAACCAATCTGGGATCATAATCTGCCTTAAATATCTGGAAGATTGCAAGCAGAGTTTTAAATTCAATTAGTTCCCCCTTTTTGAATGCAGTTAAACTTGGAAAAAGAAACTCGGATTGTCACCAAAAATGCTACTCCATAATAAATCTTCACAGGGCAGTTTAATTGAACTGCTAGTTCTTGACAAATTACTAGCATGCATCTCCATTACATGTCTATTCAGAACATATGAATATATGAATGATATGAATCTATGAATTATCAATTCACTTCAATGTAACTGATATTTGTTCAGTATTTTACATACAGACATTCTTCAACTTTCTCAATGGCTTTTTAGTTTTGTTGATGAAAATCCTGTTTGTACACTCAGTTACCTGATTATGAAAATCTAGTTTCAAAGGCAAGAGGATTCTTTTTTTAGTTTTCTGTAAACTTAACTGTTGAATTGGTAAGATTTTACATCTGATTTGACATGTAACTGCTAAGACATTCTGTGTCATTGCTGTACCATTCCAAAGTTCTGGATCCTGTTAGGTATGAGGATTTTATTACCTTCCTTTGACAAAAATACATACATATGTATGCATTTTAAAATAGTGGTAGTTTCCACTGATAAAAGGAATACAGAGAAAGATTAAGTGAAGAACAAATACATATATGCAGTATATAAATGGAATTAGGAGGTGTTCAGCAGAACATCTTTCCTTTGCTAATTCTTGGGCGAAGGTTGCTCCTATGCATGCTGCTCATTATCTCCCTGCAAGGAAGGAAAGGAGCTGCACTTTTATGATTCTCATTCCTGCAGCAGCATCAGAACATTAATTCTGGGGCCCTTGGAGCTCACTGAAAAATGAAATGAGCTGCAGCATTTCCCTTTGCTACCCAGAAGAAAATTGTGCCCAAGTTTTTTGGATTCATATGGTCTGTTAGTTCCTTAGCAAAGGCATTCAGTCCTGGGAAGTTCTCCTTTGCAAGGTGCCAGGAAGCAGTGGCAGGAGAGTAAGGCTGCTGTCCTGGGGGACATAGAGGGAAGGACTGAGTATCCAGGATGGAATATCCTTCTGGAATATCCTTCCAGCAGTCACATCAGGTCTGGAGGCAGACACCCTACCTGAGTGACAGGGGAAGCCTTATCTCCCAGCAGAATGATGAGTTCCCCTCACTACTTTATTACTGTTTCATACCACATGGAGCTTTTAATTTTTTTGATTGATTGTCCTATTTTATTGCTCAAGTGCTGTGTGGCATATTGCTGGCTTTTGTCATTGGAGTCTGTTTTGAAAGACTGACTTTTATACTGCTTCAGGCTTTCACAGTGAGAAGTGCAGCAAATGGCCAAGCAATACACTTCATAGTGAATATTGGCCCGAGTAAACGTGAGGAAAACATGGATTCCATCTAGAGACTTCAGAAATCATGAATCATGCTTTCCTAAGTGACCAAAGTTCAGAAATACCAGTACAGTGGATGGGGATGGTGACTGCACTTGTGAGAGCAGAGTGCACTTCCCAGAGAGTCACACAGGAGCAGGGATTGCTGGTAGGGCAGGGGAGAGAGTCTGACCCGCTGGCTGTTGGAGATTAAGCCAATTAGCAGGACCTGCAGAAGGCTATAAAGTGGTGGGAGTGACAGAAGATAACTGATAGGCAGCCCTGCAAGGTGTTGCTCAGTGGAAAGTTCCCACAGGTCACCACCTCACTCATGGTGCTGGACAGTTGGCTGCGGTGCAGCGTGCGTGGTGTGGGAGACCTGGACACGCAGACAGACACCAACCAGGCAAGACTGGACTCCTGAAAGTGAGGATTTGAGCTGCTCCAGTGTCTCCTCAGCAGGCTTTTACACTGACAGCAGTGCTGGCCAGTGCTTTCTGGTGTGCTAAACCTGAATTCTCACCCACTCTGTAACAGGGGCTGCACCTCCAGGATGGATCAGAACCTGGAGTTTGGCTGGTGGCACAAAAGGAAAACTTCCTTCATGCATCATGAAATAGCATTTCAGAAACCATTTGCTGTGTCTCCTACTTGTGTGCTGTTTGGGTCTTCACAGGAGTGTTCCAGCATTTAGTACATGTTGGGCCATAAATAAGATCAACTAAGCAGGAATTTATTCCACATAAGCACAGGACCAATAAAGTTGGATGAATATCTGTAAATTTTGAGAATAAGCAACATTTTAAAAGAAAATACAGAAAACATAATTGTGAGTTTCCTGCTCTGGTTTAAAAAAAATAGTTGTAGTAGCTTGGACTAATTTGATAGGTCTCAGTTCAGAAAAAGAAAACCACAAGCAAATATTAATGGAACATAGGCACATAGCTGAAGTTAAGCAGGTGCTTAAATGCTTGGCTGTACAGAAATGCAGTGATTTAATTAGGATCTTGTTACATTTGACAGGCATATCTGATTTGCAGGCTAGAGAGAGAGCAACAAGAAAAGGTAATTCTAGGTAAATGTGTCTGGATCCCAGTCTGTGGCAGGAGGAGCGACAAACTGCATTTCAGTAAGGAGCTTGTATCTCTTGTTTGAGAGCAGTTTGTAAGATGAGCATTCCATACTCCAGGCCTGCAAAAGTCCCTGGAATTATTAAACCAAGTGACCATTCAAAAAGAAAAAAAAAAACCCAAAAAACAAAAAACAAAAATAAAGCAAGAGAAGTGCAAGATTTTCATTTGTTTTCTTTTATGTTCATCTGCTAAGTCAAGTGCTGGCCTTCACTTTCTCCACGCATTGAGAGTGGAACAAGGAATATGTGCTCTTCTGCAGGTTTATTTGATTGGGTTTTTTTCCAGTAAGGGGTGACTCATGGTTTTTTTCTTCAGAGTACATAATATAGTGTATCAGGTTTAGTAGCTGCATTAGTACAATGAGCTGAAATCATTAAATTGATTCCACATGTTATAAATACCAGATTAAAACAGTCAGCAACCCCTCGATATCCCTTCCTATCTTTAATGTTGATAACATCATAGTAGTAAAGCTGTTGAAAATAAAAAGATAATGAAATAATAATTCCATGGAAGCTATTTGGGTATCTGCACTGTGAGTTTGGCAGGACTTCACTAACTATCCATGGCATTTTTAGGACAGGTAAAGGAAGTGAACTGTGAAATGAAAAATAAAAAGTCCCAAAAACTTCTTTTCCTCTGCCTATTCATCAAAGGTATGGTGGCCATTAAAAAGAAATCAAGAGTTCTCTTGTTCTGTCCTGGATCAGAAATGCCAGTTGTAGTTATTTTAGTACCAATTATGATTGACTTTAAATACTTTTCTGATTATAGAATTTACCACAGAAAAATAGAACTGTATAATAGCCACTCTGGTAAATTTAAAATTTCAACAGTACTCCCAAACTTGGGGGCACCTCTTGCTTACAGGGTGGGAGCTGAGAGTTTAGAATCATCCAAATGCTTCAGTGATATTTTTCTCAAAACAATGTTTGAATGTATGCTTAATTGTCACTTTTTTGGCTGTCTTTTAAAAAATGCTTCTGTCTTTAAGGGCATTAAGACATTGCTACCAGTATTTTGAAAGGTTTTTCAATGCTTTTTTGACTGGTGAACTGAAAAAAAATGCAAACTATTATTTTGTTCATCTTGTTTTTAAACTGAACTGCATTATCAACTTGGTGTGTGCTCTGAAGGTATTGTTAAAAGTGCTTTGAAAACTTGTAAATCCCTGTAATTTATGTTCCTGTAGTCTCAACTGCTTCTTTCTGTCCTTCTGGTTTTAATTTGAATGCAGTCTTGTCTGGGTGTGTACCTGTAAAATTGTGTTTTTCCAAGTACAATTTACAGTCATGACCCTCAGTTTTACAGTGTTCCAGCCTTATAGAAGCTTCCTCCTATGCTGAAAAGCCAACTTTGGGTCAAACAGCTCTTTCATATTGTTATTGTCTAATCAAGGTTACTTGGAACAGATCCGATTTGGGCATTTTTTAGTTTATGGCAAAGATTTTATAAGAATATCAAGTGAAATGGAAAAGTTCCTTTGTAGGAGACCAGTGATAGCACTGCCTTATTTCTTCAGATGTATACAGTTGTAAACTTAGCCTTCTTCATGACAACAGTCCCATTTATCTAAACAATTCTCCTTTTAGAGCCAATGGCACTGATAGAAACCGAGATAAGGAGCACAGATGGGAGGATCTCTCTGAGTCTCTCCTTACAGAAACTCCTCTCGCTGGGCAGCTCACAATCCCCTTTTCTTTTTGGTGCCTGAGAATGCGTGGCAGACATCTCCCCTGAAACACAGTCCTCTCGAATTGCCAGCTCCAGGAAGGGATGGTCAAGCTTCTGGAGGGTTTTAAAATCCTGGTGATTTCTTCCTGGATTTTCTTTCCCCTGTTCTTAGTGTGGTCAAATGGCAGGTGTCAGCGTTTTGTCTTTCATGGCTCTACCTTAGAATAGTCCCTGAGCTGTAATTCTTTGTCTTTTGAATTAAGGTATTCAATTATCTATTTTACTGTAATCTGTAAATTAATCCCTTACTTATTTGCTGTCTTTTTGGGTGATACAGAAAAAAAAACTTTCAGAGCTTTGTATTTTTTATATTACTCCGCAATAAAAATAGTACTTGCACACTGAAACAGAAGTTATTTGAACTAAATGTTATAGGCTTTATTTTTAGTACTTACTCCTCTTCCATGCTCATTTTTTTAGCATGACTTCAGCACCCTTGGTGGTTAAGAGGAAGAGAAGAACAGATAGATCACGTGGTTTAATTTTGTTCTGTTTGTATTTTCAGATCATTGTACAATCTGGCCGTCACCCCACGGTGCTGCAGAAACTCTGCCAGTTGCCTTTCCAGTATTTCAGTGATCCTCGTTTAATCAAAGTGCTCTTCCCTTCGCTCATAGCTGCTTGTTACAACAACCCTCAGAACAAGATCATCCTGGAGCAGGAGATGAGCTGTGTTTTACTGGCCACCTTCATCCAGGTACGGCTGCGGAGCTGTGCTCGCCTTTGCTCTCAGGGCGGG
>VYZP01028519.1:1323-33105 GCA_013400635.1 Hypocryptadius cinnamomeus | reverse complement strand
GGGTTTGAGGGGTCCCTCTCCACTTTGCCTTTGCTCTGGTACCTGTCTGTCCAGTTCAGCAGAACCAGTCTGTCTGCCCAAGTGCATGTAGATGAGACTTGTCAAGATTTGACAAATTAACTTCCTGTGCCACGTATGTTTATGGTTTTGTCTTTGTGGTGGTATGGTGGGATCTCATTATGGACAATAGCCAGGATAAGGTGTTTTAGAGGAAGTTAATCAGGAATCATCATCTGGCAATTATGGGCAGGTTTGCCTTCTTGAGGAAGAGCTTTACATTACCTTGTCACTCATGGCTGGTTATGTGCTTTGAAAAGTAACCAGTTCTTCACTTTGTGTTATTTTTAGCAGAATTTCCCATTGTCTTTATGAAAAGGGATATTTTGTTTTTGTTACTTGTACTACAACAGAATAGCCTGCTATCCAGGGTTCAGGTGAATCCATTATTTAGATGGTGGTCCATTTATTTTAAGTTGATTTGTGTAGGAACAGAGGAAGAGAACATTCCAGAGATGTTCTTGCTTTCAGATGAGGGGAAATGTCAGATCCGAGAACCCATCTAAATCAGCTGAATAGATCAAGATCTATTAGAACATCTCATCTTTCAGCATGCCAGGAATAATATCCAGTTAGGTCCTTATTACTGCAGTTTTCAATATAAGTGTTTGTATTTTTCTTTTTCAATAGAATTTCATTTTCTGTTGAAGCTTGATTCTGGCTGAAAACAAGGAGGGCTTTCCTTGGAAATATTTAATGTAGTTGATTATAAAAACCCCAAAGGGAATTCATAGCTTGATTGATAGTTTATTGACAGTAGATGCATTAAAATATTTCTAGCTTAAATATTTCTGACTTAATATTTTTAGATACTTTGTAAATACTATAATCTAGAGATCAAGTTAATGCATTTAGAGCTGCTTAGGTCTGTACAGGAAGTAATTGTTTTGGGTCAAGTGAGGTTTGAAGGAGCAGTGGTTTGTGTTGAGGTTGGGGTTTGGTACTACACTGTATGAATGCCTGTCTGTAGAGGAGCTCTGCTGCAGTGCGGTGCCGTGGAGTTCCTTAGCTAAGGAGCTGAGAGCTGTGCTTTGTCTTATGACCAGATTATCGATGGGCATTTCCATCCTTGCTCTGCCTGGTGAAAATTACTTGGAAAAACATCATTAAAGACTGGTTATTAATGATGTACTGTCAAAACTGAAAGATATATCAAATGAACTTCTCTAGGGATCTGTCTTTGGTCTAGCATTATTCAAAAATTCTATTAACCTCTTTGATGACAGAAATAAGGGAAAACTATAAAAATAGCAGACGGCACCACTCTAGAATAAATTTAGTCCAACCAGCTTTGAAAGAATTAATCTGAAGCATAAAATTATTTTGTAAAGTCAGGAAAATTCTTCTCAATTAGTATGGGAATAATAATAATAACAATGGGGAAGACTATCTAATAGGGTATTTCAGAATAATGAATTGCTGTAACCATTGCTCGCTCTGACAGGGCAGTTGTACAAATGCATGGCTCTGTACTGACTTGTAAGTTCATTACCAATGACCATCCAGAGTGCAGAAGTCAAACATAGAACTGAAGGACTGAGGGTAGCATAAGGCACCTTCTGAAAACTGTTGTGGACACAACTTCAAAGATCACTGTAAAAAAGCAAATGGGTACTAAGGCTTGTCCTTTTAAAGCAGACAGGACAGAAAGAAGCAGCCAGGTCTGCCTAGTCTAGAAGAAGATAGACAAGTGGACGAAAATTAGTCTTTGAGCATGCAGAAAGATGTTTGAGAAATAGTGGTAACCATTTTTTCTTCATGTCTGAATGATGATCACATAAGAGAGTAATGCTGTCGTTTAAAATTAGATGTTGGGAAAAAATGTTCTGTCAATATAAATAGTTTTTTACTGCTGAAGATACTAAAATTTCTGTCATTGGTGACTTTGCATAGTGCAAAGAAGCAGGATGATTTTGTACTGTTAATCCTGACACTTTATAAGAAAAGGGAGTAGAATTTTTTTTCTTTTTATTATTCTGTTCAAACAGAACATGCTTGTGCTTTCTAACATGATTTGTACTTTAAAATTATGAGCCGACCCAAGAAAAGTTCTGTGGCTTTCACGATCAAGTTGTGTGGTGTGCATTAGCAATTGGCTGTGTAAGTCATCTTTAGCCACATATGTAACTATGTGCCTTTGTTCTTCCTCAACAGTCTCCAAACGTCCACAACTACCCAGATATGGATGCTGTACCCTTGTTACTAAACAACATGAAGGCCGACCCCACAGAGGATTCATTATCTACAGACCATTTCCAAACACAGACTGAACCAGTGGACTTGTCAATAAACAAAGCCAGGTCATCCCCTACAGCAGCTTCATCTTCACCGGTTTCCATGACAGCATCAGCCTCCTCCCCTTCTTCTACTTCTACTTCTTCTTCTTCCAGTCGGCCAGCGTCATCCCCCACAGTGATAACATCAGTCTCCTCAGCAGCATCTGTACCGTCAGTATTAACTCCAGGTCCTCTTGTGGCCTCTGCATCTGGTGTTGGAGGCCAGCAGTTTTTGCACATTATCCATCCAGTACCACCTTCAAGTCCCATGAACTTGCAGTCCAACAAAATGAGTCACGTGCACCGTATCCCCGTGGTGGTACAGTCGGTACCTGTTGTCTATACAGCTGTGAGATCACCTGGGAATATGAACAACACTATAGTAGTACCACTGTTGGAGGATGGGAGAAGCCATGTCAAAGGTAAGGTGGAGCCAGTTTTGTGCGTCTGTGGCATCTCTGCAACTGGTCTTGTATGAGAAAAACATAACAACAGTTATGAAGTTGTTAGTTTTCATACTTACTGTGTTGTTGCTGAAAAAAACATACAACTTACACTATTGGGAGGAACCTTTAAAAGTCTTATCCCAGATGATCTTTAAAGTAAATAAGTTTTTTAATTAAGATAGGGTTCAGCAGTGGTGTTGGATGCTCAGACAACTTGTGGCAGGTTCTATCCTGTGAGAAATAAGTCCTCCCCAGAAGCTGAAGAAGTAGGAGAATGGAAAAAATGTCAGTGTATGATATTTATGACAATATATAAAACATCATAGATGAACATGGAAAACTCACCAGGTGTTTCAGATTTAGCAAGGGGAGGAATGTCAGAGGGAATGTTCCCCAGCAAGTAGAAAGCAATCACTGGGCTCTAGGAATGTGTGAAGGAAAGGCTTGTGGACCAAAGAGCATTAGCAGATGCAGAGAAGTAGGTTTTACTAAGCTAAAGGAGTGGCAGTGCAGTACTTTGAATTAGGTTTCTTCTTCCAGCTTAAACAGCAGAAGGGAAGGAAGCCACCCAGAATGTTTATGTTGGGAATGAGTTTTGCAGACACAGGACCCGAGAGGCACATGCAGGTGTGAAGGGAGGAAGAGGAACATGTCAAGAAGGATGGATACACTCTTGAGGTGTCCAAAGAACACAGAAAGGGGAGCTGGAAAGCAAGAAAGAGTGAGAACCCAACAGTTACTGAGGGAGCAAAAACTTTTTAGGGATAGTGAGATCATGGGTGGAGTAAGAAAGGAAAAACAGATGTGCCCAGAAACTTTGAAAGCACAGCTTTATAAAGGGAGCATTAGTGACAGAGATGGGAGTATGAGGGAAGGAATGAGATACTCATTTCAAGGCTCACTGCACATGAGTGAATAAAATGTGGTAATTTTCCCCTGAAATGAGGTATTGCTTGAGGCAGAAAGGAAGGGTATTGACAGATAACCTTACTTTGGGGCTTATGAGACTGCAGGACATTTAGTCTTATAACATCTATTGTGTTCCTAATTGAATAGTAAACAGGTCTCAACAACTTGTTCCTTACCTCTCATGTCTGTCTTTCATGAACTGGCAACCGTGTGTTATTGTACAGGACTACAGCGATGGATCAGTCAGATGTTTAGGGGCATCCTGTTGTCTATTAGTCTGTGACTCTCGTACTGTTCCCTCATTACCCATGTGGGGACTCTGCCCTCTCAGTAGGCTTGGACACAGGAAATGAACTCATTGTTGATCTGAGTCTAGTTTTAAGCCTCAAAAATTATGGTTTAAGTTTTATTGCACTTCATACAGTGATGTAATTTTAGCCCTTTGTGCCTTTCTGTCAAGAAATTATGGATAAAACCAGGACTTCATACCATGTAGTCTAGGGAAAAAAAACAAAACTGCAAACAAACAGAAAAAGGAAAGTTTTAGTCTGTATTTTGATTTTGGATCTTCAAGGTGCACCTAACCATGACCTCATTGAGAAATTTTCCTGTTTGTTTTCTTTTCAAAGGTGCTAGTTGGCTGTGGTAGTAGTCCCCTCTATAGGAAGCACCTCCTGATCTCGTAAAACTGGAAATTCACTACCCCAGTTTCATCAACAAAATTCCAGAATTTAATGTGCTGTAGGGATTTCAGCCCATGCACTCCATGCCTTCAGACCTGCCCTGACAATATGGCCTTTGTGCTCTAATTGGCAGAGGTCATTAGCCATTAGCCCCTGCATCATCTATTAATGCACAGTTAAAGTAAAAGAAGGTATTAACAGTTCTTCAGTTTATTAATTTTTTCTCATGAGTTGTACTCATTTTGTTGTCCTTAATTCTTTTGATTAAGAAGTTCAGGTTAATTTAAATAAATACAAGAGAAGTAAATTGGGCAGCAATCCACTCTAGGTAGTAATCTTCTATCAATTTTTGCTGGAGTGTTTTTCATTCTTTAATGCAAAACAATAGAAATAATTAAATGGAGTGATATTGCACAAATTAACCAATTAAATTATTTTAATATGTGTGCAGACTAAATTCCTTTCAATGATCAGCTCTTGTGCTGATAACAAAAAATAAATGTACACGGATCCTAACAGGACATTGTTGCCAAATTGAATTAGTTCCTAATCCTTTACTAGCTGATGGACAAATGCAGGTTTGGAGTCATCTAGAGTCACAGCTTTCAACGTCTACATGAATGCTGCTAATTTTCAGAAACAGAAAAATATGCACACTGAAACAGTTGATCCACAGAGAGCATTTGCAGCATAATCCCTGTGTTACTCCTGCATTGGTGCTAATTCAGAGACGATGTTGATGATCCAGGAGTGCCAGTTGGGAAGCACTTACCATTATGTTTTACATGAACCTTTATCTAAGCCCTTTTCACACAATTGAGACTAAGGCACTTTCCTGAAAAGAGGTATTTTTAATGTGAAAATTAATGAAAATTGCATCAGACCTGAGCTCAGACATCTCCTGTTTTTCTAGGTTTCAGGTGCTGAGGGGAGCAAATAAAAGAAACAGGGCATGGAGAAAAGCTTTTTCCTTGTTACTCTCAGTTTTATTTTTCTCATGCTGAATTTTCCTCTTCCTTCCAGGTTTGACTAGAACAATTTAATTTTTAGGTTTTTTTGCAAAACCTTCTCAGGTTGTCACCATCCCTCTAATACTGTCTCCAGGTGTTTTGCACAGGTGGCTTTCTGCTTCCCCTGATGCTACGCAGACCTCCTTTCTCTCTCTCTCTCACTCTCAGACAAAACTCTCCTGGTGGCTGCTTTTTTAGGCAGTTCAAGCAAATAGTTCTTTCTTCATCTTCTGTTTGAATTTTTTCTTCCCTCCGGTGCAAGAAGTAGCTACCTTGTCTTCTGTTTCCCCGTCTTTTTCTATTTATCTATTATTTCTAGTCCTTCCCATTTTGCTGACTGCTCTTTGAGTGCCACTTTCAGCAGCTCTGCTTCGTCTTTCCCTCCTTTTCTCTTAATATTTCTAACCTATACTGTCATCTTCCCCTCTGCCTCTGTGCATGCTTCTCCACAGTGCCATTCATCATGGCATTCTTTGTCTCACCATACTTCAGAAGAGTCTCAGATCTCCTTTTCTGCCTCCCAGTTTGCTGTTTATTTCTGCTGTCTATCCTGCCTCCTCTCTCCATTTTTTTTTTTTTTTGCTTGTAAGGTTTCTTTTTGTTTTGAAGACACATAGCCCTTGTATATACAAGGTGCCAGCAGCACCCTGTCAGGTCTTGTGCCACGTGCTACACCCCAAGGCTGTCAATGGGAGACAGGGCTGTCATGCTGCAAAAGCACCCTTATGTCAGAGTGATGTGCTTTTGCAGGATTAAAAACCTAGTCTACATCAAAACCAGAATTGGTGCATTTTTAGGAAGTTATTAACAATGCTTAATCAGAAGGTAATTAGAGAACACTATTTTCAGTGTCGGTAATACAGCACTTACCATTTACAAATCTTAGTAAATTCCTACAAGTTGCTGACACCACAACACTCCTATGAACACACACACAGTTACTTACAGACTTCCCTGTTGACCATGCACCTTCCTCCGCTGATGCCCCCATTGGGGAGGACACGCTCAAGGGAGATCCCCAGAGTGGTGGGGTCTCTTGCAGCCCCCACAGCACCAGCCTGGCTGTGCAAGTTGCCCCTACAACCTTCTGCTCTCATTATTTCATACACATAAACCAGAGTAATGCGTTAGGGCTGTTGGGCACACCGGGGAAGGAGCCAGGCACAAGTCCTCGTGGACACCACAGGCTAGGCTGTGCCCTCTGCCACCCCCACAACATGGCAGAGTCAAAGTTCACTTCCTTCAGTGGTCACTGCTCTTGTCACAGCCTTAAAAGGTGCTTGGAGGTTTTTTTCTGTGAGGATTAGGTGGTGGTGACTAGACATTATTGTACATTAAAATATTCCATGAAACAGTATTATAGTCCCAGAAAAACTCTTTCCTTGCTTTTTTTTGCTCCCTGTTTAGCAATGGTAAGCAGTGCTAAAAGTTTAATTAGAGGCCCAGCAGGTAGCAGCACCTATAGATAAGACTGCCTGATGATTTCCCTTAAAACCCTATCTTTAGTTGCTCCAAGTCTGTCTGTATGTTAACCATTGAGACTAACATTTTCCATATTGCATGTCTGCCTCAAGCTACTTCTGTGTTTTCTCTTTTTTTTCTTCCTTTAAGAGGAAATTTTCGAGAAGAAAAACTATTCCACTTTTCCTGAGACTGAGCATAAAGAAAAAAAAATGTAGCATTTTCTATGTTGAAAAATTTATTTCAGCTTTTTTTTTGTTTTTTTTTTTTTTTTGTGAAAAACTGTAGAACCTCAGTGTTTTTAATGACATGAGCCTCATGCTTGGTTTAGACCATTTTTCTTTGTTTTCAGCAGATATACATGAATACTACTGGCAAATCATGTTCCTGTAGCAGCAGGTTTTGCCAAATACAGTATCATTGAAAATTGTTTTCTGTACTTCAGAGGAGTTAATGCATTCATTGAAGAGCATTTTAGAAACTCCTTCCTGATAATGGTGGACAAACAGCTGGTGCAACTTTGATATTTCTGGGGTTTTGGAATCAAATTTATGGATTCTCATTCTTACAGATTTTTATCTTTTCAGAGGGCACAATCACTTGCAAAATTCACCAGTCAGAACATTATTAATTTAAATTTGCCAACTGAACTTTGTCTGCTTCCCTTGTACATAAACAGCTGTAATGACATGGTCTTGGACCTTTTTTATGTTATATCTGTATATAGACCTGGCAAAAATACACAGGTTTTGTCCTTTCACAGTTTGCACGTGGCATATTCCTCACTGTGGATATATTAATAAGTAGAAAATGCAGTATCTTTTGTTGCAGATTTTTTGTGACTTCAAACAGGTAGTACCATTAGATTATGTTACCCACTGCCCTTATTGTTTTCTTAAAGTACAGCCTGTTATTTCTGCCTACTGTAAAGTTTATTTCGCAAAAGTAAATGCAATTTGTAGTTAAAAGATAGAAACTAAGATGTTCCATATGTTTAGAGGTCAGATTATATGGTCTGTTTGTACAAATTATGTTATGGAAGAGACTTTTAATTAAAACCAGTAGTGTTGCCTTTTTTGTTTCATGTGGAGTGATTATCCTTTCAGCATTTTAGTAGATGGTTATTTTGGATTTGAGTTGCATTGAGGCTGGGAGTTTCTACTTTCACTACCATTGTTTTGTTGCTATGCACAAAAATCTTCTGTGGCTGTACGTATTCAGCCTGTCCACCTCCCCCCCCCCGCTGCCCCCCCAGAATGTGGATCTGTCTCCTCCTGTTTGGTTGGTTCAGCTGGAAGAAACACTAGTGGTTCTGGGAAAGCAGGAGCAGGTTGGCAATGGCTTGGAAGGAGGAGAGGCTTGAGTTCAGAGTGGGACCTGTGCTCCTGAAGATGATGCACATTATTTAAGAGCTAGAGTAAACAGTAGTTTTTGTCAGAATGGAGAATTAAAACACAGGCTGTAAGATATGCTGTGGTATTTGAAACTGAGGAGGTTATTTAAGAGAAAATGGATTATGTTAACTATAGGGACTTCCCTAAACAGTCTTCTACTTAAATTTCCAGAAAAGCGCTACTTCTAGTGATTCACCAGTGACGTACTTGGTTTTTTTCACTGTAGAATCAAATGCTCTTTTAAGATTCATCAATATGATTTGTTCATGTTGGTGTTCATTGTTTGTTTTCAACTAGGAGGGATTTGAGGAAGGGAATGAGGTGGAGGCATATTCTAGCTTGATTAACGAAGCCCAGCGTAAGCAGGATGAGTAAATCTCTTTTGACTTATCCTGAGTCCCTGCACCTTTTGGAAGCTGTTAGTTCCTTGTCTTCCATGCCAAGAATGCCTCTGGCCCTTCCATTCTGTATTCTCACCAGGGCTGAGCTTTGATCTCCTTGCTTTTATCCCGTGAATTTGGATCCCGCAGAAACACATGCCTAAAATTTCTCATTTATTTTCTCTCTGCCTTGGGTTTTACTGTGCCTTGGACCAACCTGCTGGAAGCTTCCTGATGTCTAAAATGTCTCTGGCCTGTTGCAGTGTGTGAGTTGCAGTCTGCTACCATTGTGTGCAGTAGTTTCACAGTATTTTATTTAATATTAAATACATTCTGTCCATATTATTTTCCTTGTTTACTTTTTATGATAGAGTATTTGTATACTGGATGCTCAGCAACACATAAATCTCAGTAGTCTTAGTAGTTTCCTTTTTTTGTGTAGATGATGTCTCTTGGCATCGAAATAGCTTAGAAAGAAAAAAGTCCTTTGTTTAAAAAATGGGTTTGTATTTTTATGTATACAACCCAAAGACAGAGATGCTTAAGTATGTGCATATATTACATCCATGCAATCCCTCTTACCTCTGTATTTCTCCATATAGCTATTATTTTAGAGGTTTATGGCAAATTATGTGACTGTTGAAATGATTTTAAATATTGCCTTTGATTGGATCATAGCAATTAATATTCTCTGCTAGATTAGTTACACTGTGCTTTCAGTGCCAGTTCCCATTCTCTGTGAACCATAACCACTGCTAGGTGCAGTTAACTGCTAAAGCCATATAGTCCCATAAAATCTTAATAAAATCTGAAAACTGTGGAGTATGGGTAATCTTGCTATAAATTGTAATAAAAATTACCCCTGTAGACTCTGTATTCTGACCATTACGTTCATGGATACTGCTGCTTTGTACATAAAGTTTTATGGAATAAATCGACCAATTCTGCTGCCTCTACCAGGCACCAAGCTGTTTTGATCAAAAATCTGATTGGTGCACTCAGAGCATTTTTCCAAAGCATAAAGCATTTATAATGAACTTTAAATAGGTAGAAAAATGTCGTATATGTGCTTTATATAGTACAAACCAAGTTAGGAGAAGGAAGTCATGAATAGCATCATTCACGTGCATTTGGTAGGTCTGTAAAGACACAATTTTGTTTCCTAGAATGCATTCAATAAACCTGAGTACAACGCAGTCTCTGAGGTCATAATTTTAAGTAGCTCCTGTACATCTGCGTCTGGAAGTGTTGCTTCCACCGTTAAAAATGCATAGTGATGTCTGTTGCAATCTTTTTTGATGCTTTCCTGCTAAGTCCATGCTGGTGTCTTGTTCTCTGAAAAAATTTCTAAGAAGGGGGATGTTCATTTGTTTCAAACATCAAACTGTGGTGTGAGGCTGACTTCCATAGTTGTAAAACCCATTTTCCAAGAGTAACCAAGAAGGATGGACATGATTTCCCTCTGCTTGGTGTTTGATCCACCCAGATGCATTTGTTAGCAGAGACATTTGAGACAGTTTCAGTTTGAAAAAGAGCAGAAGACTTGCTCTTGGTCAGGAGCTTTCTTGCAATATTTCAGATGCTGAACTATGCTTTATGCCAAAATTAAGGGTCCAGAGTTATGGTTTAGGCACTGCAGTATTCATAACTGCAGTGTTTCTGATGCTGGCAGATTAATTGTGTATTGTGCTAAAACATGAGTACTATACAGTTTTCTTAGCCATATTTTCCATTTCCATCCTTCTAGGAGTTTGGCAGCAGATGTCTGTTTTTACTTCAATCCTTCATGCTCTGCAGACACAGGGACACACATGTGTTACAGCAGTAGTAATGAGATTCTTGTTAATTTTGACATGTGGGGTAATATTTTGCTTTCCATTCCTAATGGAAGTGAAAGCAGCATTACTTGCAGCTGGAGACAGTCTTTAATCTATTGTATGCCAGCATGGGCTGAAATCAGCCAGAGAGGAGTTTACTGGAAACAGGAAAGATGACCCTTTCTGGCTTGTTGAGGCATCCCATGTTTCTGCTTCATTTAAACTTCCATCAGAATAAAAATCTGTGGCTGTGTTTCCAAGACCAAACCCATCACCAGGCGTGGATCTGAACTGGCAAGGCTGGAGGGGCCTCCCCACCGTCCAGGCTGATGTCTCAGCTAGCACAGGTCTTGGTGTCACTGCCCACTGCAGAGCCGTGTAACCCTGCTTCTGACAGGCAGGTCCTAGCGGGTGAATGGCAGGACCAGTTGGAAATCCCATAATGAACAATCTTTTTGATTAGCAGGTTGATAAGGCATCCTTCAGAGAAAGCAGGGTGGGGAGTTTAAAATGTGAAACAAAAGCAAGCAAACTCTGAATTTGGAAATCCTTTCAAAGAGCAGAAACAGATTTTAAATTATTTTAAGAGAGTAACAGTAGTTCTTATTGTGGTGCGGTGTGTTGGCAAACCTACATGTGGGTAAGTTTGCAAAGTTATTAGCTGAAAAGTTAAGTAAATGAGTTTTTAAGCTGAAGTGTGACAGAGGTATTTCAGGATGCTGAAATTTTCTCTCTGCTTTCATACCAGCGAGCATCATCTCACAGAGTCATTTCAACATCAGTTAATTACTATGTGGCTTAGCTATAAATTGAGGCAAAACTCCTAATGGTTACTTAGTTTTCTCCTGCTCTTAAATATTTTATTCATCTTTAGCCCAAGGGTCTCATATTTGCCTTTAAATCAAAGATAGGATGTAGACATAAAATTATTTCTAGTGGGTGTTCATGAGCCTAATGATGGGATGAGTTTTCATCCCTTTCACTCACAGGAAATTTGACTAGGGAAAGTAAATCAGGTTGCAGTAACTGAGAACTGCCAGTGGTGACAGCAGTGTTGTGGTGTATGGCCCTTTTAATGCCACCTGCAGGCATCCAGATGCAGGGCTTCTGACAGTGCTTGGCTTTGTCTGACCACATCAGAGCACTTGAGGTGTGTATCCCTGATTAATCACTGAAAAAAAGCAAAGATGTTGGGACGTACCTGGCTGAAACCCAAGTGTGACAGACGGGGAGGAAATTTACCTACCATCCTCGTATCAGCAGCACACGTGTGAGAAGTGGGAGGAGGGATGCTGGGCTCTTGTCAGCCTGGAGCGATTTTAGTCCACAATCCCTTCCTTCCCAAGAGTTTCCAGAATGTGGGCAGGAGTACCAGTTAGGAAGGAGGAAAGAAGTCCCCCGATGGTGTGGCTGTGGGCTCAGGTTATTCCCCTGAGGGAGGTGGAGGCTTGATCCTGTTCCAAGGGGTTCATCTGCCCTTAGCAACCGACAAGCTGGATCCTTCCCAGAGATTGTGCTTCCGTGACATGGCTAATCCTGTACCATGTCGAAACCAATGCAGCCGTGTGCCAGAAAGCACAAATGTATGCAGTGCTCATTAGAAAGCTCCTATGCAAGTTTAAATCTCTTCCAGCATTGTAGAACAGGCAGTTTTGTCCTCAGAAGTGGGATCAGGTATTGTCTGACCCTACAGCCAAAATAAATTTTAAAGCCCCAAACTGTTCAGTTTGACAGAAATAGAAGCAAGCTTATATCTGATCCAGATCAGGCTTTTTCCTACTGGCAACTGGCAGCTGGCAGATACAATGTTAATGATGATAGACTTAAGTTGTGTAGTATTTACTGGCTGGTATGTGCTTTACGTGAGGTCCATTTGCACATCTTCACTTAAAACAAGTGCAGGAAGTGAATTTGCTCGTAGTGCCCAGAGGGAAGCTCCTTTTTGGTACGGTTTGGCAAAGGGGCATTAAGAAGTGATTGCATGTATTTGTGTGCATCATGAGCAATTCTCTCTACTTTTCTTAGCGAAAAAGGATCATTGTTTCTTGAGGCTAACAAGGATGGGAAGCAACGTGGCTGCTCGCAGCCTTCAGCACTTGCAGACATTCTTAACTCCCCTGGCTCACCAGTCTATTCAGCATGGAGAGCTAACAGCTTGCTTCTGTATCTCCTGTGCACTCATTCAATGGCACCTTTGTCCTGTGAAAGCAGCAGTCTCTGACTGGTTTCTTTTTGCTTGCCTCGCCTTAACCCCATTCACACTTCACAAAACCACCAGATAGCTCTGTTGGACAAATCTTGCCTTTCAAGAGGTGTAGCAAGGGCAAGAAAACCAGTTAAGGTTTAGGGCTTGAGCTTTATTAATTAATGTGTCTGCCTGTGTTTGGGAAGACTCGATTCAGTGACACAGACAAGCCCCTTCTGGACCCATGATCCTGAGTTCAAGGAAGAGCTTGGTTGTTAGAGCAAGGTGCAGCATGAAGGAAAGTTAAAATGCATTGGCATGTTTTATGGGCTTTCCTCCACTTTGCTTGCCAGTTGCATTCTGTTACTCACTTGTTCTCCACCTTTATCTCATTTGCTAAGCTATCTCTTGCCTGCATCTCTTCATCCTCTCCTGTTTGAAGTTCATTAGGCCAGTAATTACTTCTAATTCAGTGCTTATGAACTGAGGCTGGTATTTATAAACCTTGGTGCCAGGAGTTCGACAGTTGTTCTTAGATGTCCAAGAGAAAGTCAGAGCTGTTGACATTAGTAGAAGTCATGAACTCCTAATGTGTAGCAGTCCTGTGCTGCAGTTTGCACACTGCAGAGAGTGGTGAGGAGGAGATATCTGTTAGGCTTTCAGCCAGTTGGTTATTCACATGGCTCATTTCTGGGAGGAGAGTAGCTTTGAAGGCTGTTTTCCCCTAGCAGCTGCAGCCATGCTGATGAGAAAACAGGCCAGTTTCCACCAGCTGGCAGCAGCAAAGCTCAGCCTCCTGGTCAGTCACCTCAGCTCCCAAGTGCCTCGGCCACCCACGTCTGCAAGCTGGAAGGAAGTGACAAACGAAGAAAGAGACAAAAAAGGATGTATATATGGGCTGACATGAAAAGTAAGGGAATAATCCCTAGAACATTGTTTTATTTACTTACAATCTTTAGTTAGGTTTTCTGCAAATATATAGCAGTGCTTGAAATACCTGCCTTTGAATTTACCCACTGATGCATTTACATTCCTCACCTTTTGTCCTCTCCATACTTACGTGTGGCAGCACCTCATGATGTGCTCTAACACCGGTGTGTGATGGAGCAAACTGTACCTAGTGGGTACAGTAAATTGTCCCTGGGTGAAAAAGTACAGCCCTGTTAGCAGGTTTGTATCTGTGCTAGAAGTGTACAGAGCAGGACTTACTGAGCAGAATCTAGGAGAAGGTAATTGAGAGCTTTCATCCTGGCACATTCTTGTAGTAATCTAAAAGCAATACCAGATGTCATAGGAGTCTCATTAATATCTTAAGAGCCAGCAATCTGTAGTAATAATGAAACAGCATGTCTTACAAAGAATGAAACTACGTAAGATTGTTCATACACATTTATACCATCTCATTTTATGTAGGTGTATTCACGCTTAAGTGATCAGAATTCACGTGTAAGCACTGTATTACAGACCCAGTTATGTAACAACTTCCATCATTTCAAGTTAGGTTTAGTTTCTGAGCTAGCTACTTAAAACCTAGTGCAAGTCAGATTAAACCTCAGTTAACATACATAGCGTTTTTTGTTACAATTTTTAATTCTGTGGACAAATAACTAGCTCTCACAAGTGCATCACTTGTAGCACATATAAATATTGGGCAGATACAAACATAACTTTTTGTGATGAGATTCACCTTAAGAGGGAAATAAAAGCTTTTCTCAGAAGGTAGTAGGGCAGTGGAACAGGTTGCCCAGAGAAGCTGTGGATGCCCCATCCTTGGAAGTGTTCAAGGCCAGGTTGGATGAGGCTCTGAGCGACTGGGTCTAGTGGATGGCATTCCTACCCATGGCAGGGGAGCTGGAACTAGATCATCTTTAAGGTCCCTGCAAACCTATGCCTTTCTCTGATGCTATGAAAAGAATATAATCTTTTCTAGATTTAGAATTAATGAAATACATAGTAATAACCTCATTCTTTTAAGAAGGAGCATTAGGGAGCAAGGCAGAAGTGGCACTTATTTCCAAATAGTTTTCTGGGGCTAAATCAGCTGACTGGGTGGTTCAGTTGCTTTTAAATAAAGTACTGGATTATCCCTGGTGCTCAGGTTGAGGTTACACATTGAATATCATCATTTGTAAGTTGCAATTTTAAGCAGCACAGTCAGAATGGTGCTCATTCTGCCTAAAACAATTGAATATTTCTAACAATTTCTAAGTTGTGTTTGTCTCATGTAGGTCATGGTTCACTGTCAACAGCCTTTGCTTTGGATAAGCAAAAGGTGTTTACCATACATGAAGAAATAATAAGCAGTCCAAACGTAGCCAGCATTACTGAGGCACCTAACCTGTGCCTGTAGAAAGGTAATAGAAGAAGTACTGTGCAACTGTAAATTTGCTGTGGTTCCAGAAGGGGTTGTTCCATCAGCTTACTGAACATATTTAACAGCATTTTCCTTATGAAATTCTGTAACATAAAAACCACAGCTGAAAGTTAGTTTATAATCAGTGTTCTTTTACTCACAGGTGGTTTGCAGCTAAGACATAAATTAAAATTTAAGACCAGCTTTCCCTGGATTCATCACTCATTTGTGGAGTGCTTTCTTTTCAAGAGCCTAGCTATTCATCAGTCCTACTGTTATGGTTGCACAGCTCCTGAAGTGTCTGGAGCCCTCCCATTTTTCATTGTAACTCAGTTCCTTTTGTAGAGTCAGTAAACACTGTAACATAAGAAAGATGGCATAATGGCAGATTTAACTATGGCTTTTGGAGCTGCTCCCTAGCTGTGGGCCCACTGCACTGTTCATGATCTCTAAAGGGAGCCTGTGATACCTGTTGTCTAGGTCTGTGGTTAGCCAGAGTTGAGTAGGAATGAATACCTTTCTCAAAAATCATGTTGCAAGACCCAGAAGAAAGTGTCCTGTCTCCTCTGCAATACAGGAGAGCACAAGCTAACCAAGTGCAAGAGTTAGCTCTTTAAATAAATAACCATGAGTTCCCCTATTTCATCAGAGCAGACAAAATAAACACATTTTTACACAAATCTGTGCCTGTCTTTCCCCTTCCTATGCCCCCCTTGCAGAGTCAGACATCTCTCCATTTTTACTCTCTTCTCCAGCTGCTTTCGGTGTCTCTCAACACTTACTAATCCTATGTGGTATTTCATGAGTAAGGACAAATACCTCTTTCTCCACATCACCTCTGAAGTTTGTCTATGGCAAAAACAACCCTCTCAGCACTATCCCAAGTCATAGTTGTGCCCCATATTTCCCCTCTATACCCATCCCTTGGTTTTCTCCCCCTGTCCTGCCGAGTTATGCTTTCTTCCCCTTTGAAGGACAGCAACCAGCATAAGAGGGAAGGCAGGTCACCTGCCTTCCTGTTCTCCTCTCCTTTCCTGTATGTTTTTGGCAGAAAAGCTAAGTCTGGTGGCCATCTGCCTGGTGCACACCCAGCTGTTCTCACTCCTCCACAGAACAGGGGGGAAGATAAAGTGCCAGAGCTCAAGGCTCAAGATAAAGGCAGGGAGATCACTTACCAATTACCTTTACAGGCAAATAGGGCTCAGCACAGGGAAAAGTAATTTATTGCTAATTAAAAGTAGATTTGGGTGGTGAGAACCACCATCCCCAACCCGCTTTTCCAGGACTCTACTCCTTGATTTCCAGCTCTTCTCCCTCCCCCATCCCAGGGGAATGGGGACTGGGGGCTGTGGTTAGTCCATAATTGTTCCTCTCTGCTGCTCTTTCTCCTCACACTGTTCCCTTGCTCCATTGCTGGTTCCCCGTAGATAGTAGTGCCCATCAGGACAGTCTCCTCCAGGGACTGCTCCATTATGAAGAACCTTCTCTCCTCCATCTCCTTGCACATTGGTATCTGCAGAGCTGTTTCACATGATCCCAGAACTATTATTGTTGGAAGCAACTTCTGGAGATCAACCAGTCCAACACTCCCAACAAGCCAGGGTCACCAGGAGCAGGTGACACAGGAACACACCCAGGTGGGTTTTGAATGTCTCCAGGGAGGGAGGCTCCACAATCTCCCTGTACAGCCTGTTCTTGTGCTCTGCCACCCTCAATGTAAAGTGTTTCTCACACTTTTTTCCCTTGCTTCTTTCTTGGCCAGTTGTTCTGCCTTTTCTTAAACCTGTTTTCCCTGAGACACCCCTGCTGTCTGCAGGGCTCGGCTGTGCCCAGCACTGTGTCTGTCACGGCAGCCCTGGCTGCTCCCCATACAAGGGCAGCTGTTGCTACCAGCACCCGGGCACTTCCTGCATTGCCATGCAGTATGGATGCTGGGAGCTGTGGACAGGTAAAACAATCCTGCAATTCCTGATCTTCAGATATTTGTGAGACCTGAAACTGGGTGACTTTTCAAAAAGATGTGACCACTGATATTGGTCACCTGAATGTTGGTTGCCTGTGTGAGGTTGCACGTAGTGTGGAGTGAAGGATCCTTCAGAGGCTGACAGTAGTGTTGAATTATGTCAGAAATCAGCAGAACTGGGGTTTTAAATGCCTAAATTTTGGTTGAGTGGAACATAGGTTCCATCCTGATACCTCACAATGAATGCTCAGAATCAGAGATTGCTCCTGAAATTTTGCGTGTCGAATGTACTCTTAAATGTTCTGTGTTGTACAAAGCAGGTGTAACCCTTTCCCTTTGCTTTCTGAAGTCAGGCAGCATAAGTTACTTGAGGGTACACTGGGTTTTTGTTGGATGCGGTCTGAGCAGTGATGTTTCGGTACTGCTGAGTGCATTGGTGTAGCCTCTGTGAATTCACAGACCTGCATGCCCCTGGAAGTGCTCACATCCAGCTGTGGCACCACTGGGTGGCTTTGCCCACCTATCAGCTGATTTGGGAAGCTCAGCACAAGCGGTGCCCTCCAGCCGGAGCAGGCAGATGTGTTGTGCACCCTGATGTTGTTCTGGGACAAGATTAATTTCAGCACACTCATATTAATCCATTATATGTCTCTTTCCAGCACAAATGGACCCCCGAGGCCTATCTCCCAGACAAATTAAAAGTGACAGTGATGATGACGACCTGCCAAATGTGACCTTAGATAGCGTTAATGAAACTGGATCTACAGCGCTCTCCATAGCCAGAGCAGTACAAGAGTAAGTATCACATTCCCAGACAAGATGAGTGTTGCTGAGGTGTTCCCAGGCTGACAGAGGCACTGGTGCTGCAGGGATGTCCTCCTGCCTGCGGGCAGCATACCTGCCAGCACCTTTCCCTGGAGATTTATTCCCTGTTTTGGAAGAGATGACTGTATCTCTTGTCTCTCTCATGATCTTTTCCTTTCTTTCTCTCTGCTCTCATTATTAGGATGAGTTTCATATTGAAGTTGTTTCTTCCCCTTTATATACTTGGAAAGCTTGCAGTGGTTTTATATCCTCTCCAAAGAGAGATCAGGTTAGATTACCACTCAAAAGCCATGTATTTTTTCCTTGACTGAAAGCAGCATCAGGAAGTTGATTCTAGTTGCTGTCAGATAGGAATTAGCAGCATTTCTCCTGAAGAACAGTGTCATTGGAAGGAAATTACTGAGGGGCTTCAAACAATTTTCCACTGTGGTTATTTTTCTGTGTACTTTTGCTAACTGGGTGGACAAATAATTTCTTAATTTAGTATCTGCACTGCTTGTTTGAAAAGAAAGAAGCAGTTTATCATGAACATTTGCAATTCTGTAGATGCATGAGGTTGTTCAGTCACTGTAGCAGCTGGAAGGGAACCAACTGTGAGGTAAATAAGTATTAATATCCCAATTTTATAGGTGAGGAAAATGAGGTTATGCATAAAGGTCACCCTGTTGGTCTGAAGCAGAGCTGGAAATAGAACTAGAGCCTCCAGGCACTGAAGCCTGTGCTAGACCCACAAAACACGTTACTTTATCTGAGAGGTTCCAAATATGAGCATTCTGGACATTATTAAATAAAAATGGGTATAATGAAGGCCATTAGACATTGCTATTGTGTAAGTTATTATAGATGCATTTTAAATGTCTTAATACGGTATCTAAAAATGTTTTGCTTTGTTTTCCTGGACAGAACAGCTAAAAGAGCTGGTATTTCTAAGCCATGTTTGGGGAGGTACTGCCTTTGGGTTTTTTGAGTTTTGCGTTTTTTTGCATTTTCACTGGACATGTAGTACCTCATCTTCCAGCCAAGCACCATAACTGTGAATCTCAAACCAATATTCTCCTTAAGCAGAGAGAGAGGTGTTTGTGAGCAAGGCAAGACAAGGTGTTGGTTCTGTGATTAGCAGGCTCCCTTTCTGACAGAGATAGAGGAGGGGAGGATTTCTTTGCCAGTGAGGCTATTGCTTGATAGACAGCTCCCATATGTATTTTCAATTTTCTAGTCACAACAGCAGGCCCTGAAGTGCTAAGTATTTTTTCTCAATTTATAGCACACATAGTAAGCCAGAAAAATAAAACAATACGTGATGATTTTGCAGTAAATGATTTTGCACTGTCTAATTACTGAACAAAGGAAGTATGGAGCACTAGCAAGTAGTTTTAATATAAGACTGGCAGGCAGGTACTGTTCTTGGTGATGGATATTGCTTGAACACTTAGAGAATTGGTCAAACCATGGGAAGCTTTTTCAGCTTTTTTACAATGCATTCTACAGTTTGTGGAGGTAAATATATTGAGTATTACTTGACTGACTCTGGAGCTTAAGAATCAAATTAAGAAATTTAATAATATAGCATCAACTCATTCTTATTACAGGTTTTATTTCAACAGTAATCTGTTAGTTTATTTCAAAAGCCCCATTAGGAAAATATAATTGGACTGTGATCTGCAATTTGTCATCTTTACTTCGTTCTCGGTCACAGACACCACACATACAGCTGCTGAGTTGAAAAGGAATGTTGGCACTTCATGCCACTGCACTCAATCTATTTCTTACTTGGTCTGCAATATTGTGCCCTACAGGCAGGCTCTATTTTGATTTTAGGCACCTAGTATGTACCTTAATATTAGATGTTTAGCAAAGGACTCCACTGAAAAAGAAGCTCTCATTCTACATAGCCTTGTTGCAGACAGGAAAGTGCCTCTGAAGCCTTCCAGAGGGAGATCCTGTGTGCTCAATTTCAGCATCTAAACTTAGCTGACAGGAATTTCCTCTGAGGACATGGAAAGGCACCTACTGTTCTGCTGAATAACCGGGCAGCATAGGGACATGCATAGAAAGACTTCTTCAGCAGTCAGTAAAGTGTAGGTCAAAGCTTAGTGCCTGAGGGAGGCAGGCTGGCCCTCGAGTCTGGATGACTGTCTCACAGAGTGTGTTGTTTTCTAAGTGAGCTTGTAAGCTCTTTCTGCTGAATAGTTGCCCAAAAAATAACTTATTGCAAGGAGTGGCTGGGAACTACACTACAGTACTTCCAAAGTGATGGCAGCATCCTTTTCTTCAGTACCAATTGGTGTTGTACAGTCTTGTCTTTGTTAAATGCAATACCAGTTTGTAGGTGCTTGGTAGCAGGTGTGAGATGACAGTTGATCTTTTCCTGCTTGTTTTTCAGACATGTTTAAAATTATTCTGCATAAGGATTATGAATATATATATATATATATATGTATATATATATTTGCCTACTGCCACCTATTCTCTAAGAGCAGTAAGGGGGTCCAGACTCTGGGGATTTCAGTATCTGGTGGTGGTCATTTGCTTTGGGTTGATCCTGTAGAGCCCCTCACACAGCATGTGGGGCTGTGAGGGACTGCCTCAGTGCCATGCCTAGCCTTTCCTTGCCTCCTGCCTTTCCCTGTGTGCTGTCTGTCGGTGGGGCTCAGGATTGATCTTGCCTGCATGGGTATCTGCCCCCCAGCCAGTTACCTCACTCCGTGCATACAGGAGCACTTAGCACATTCAGGCAGCAATCCCTCTGCCCTGTTGGAGCTGTCTGATTTAGGGGCAGAGAGAGACTCCAGGCTGTGAGCTCCCATTCCTCTCCATCACCCACGGGTGGTGCAGACAGCTGCCTGGGGCACACGTCAGCACTGCATATCCCTGGTGCGAGGTGAGGCCAGGCAATCCACAGTGCCTGACTGGGGAGCTACTGTGCCAGAAACTGGGAGTGGCAGCATCATACTGAATGCTCCTGCATCTTCCCTCCGTCTCAGTCTGCCACGTTTTAACCACGGGGGAATCAGCTCGTCAGTTTTTGGGGAGAAACTGTTGTTTTAATGCAGCCATTTTTAAGTTTGTTGTTTTGGAAATGACGCCAGGTCACACGACAGTTTGGTATGCCTATTTGAAAGCTTTGCTTTTCATGTCCTCTTAAACTGGATGGCATCCACCTATGTTGCTGCTTTGTTTCGTGTCCACTGTAGTCTTATTCTTAGGAATAAAATTTGTGACAATGAAACACTAAGAGCCACATGTTTGGCATTAGTTCTTATTTACACAAGCAGAATGTAATTTGCTTGCATGTTTGTAAAGTGACCAAGTATGACTATTTTTTCTCAGGGAAATTGCCTTCTTGCTGCAAGCTTTATGTTGGCTGAGCTTCCAGACTTCTTTCTCAGTAGTTCTTTTGGAATGAGTTCATAGTTCTCCTTCAGTTCAACAAACCCAATCAATAATGTAAAGTTATAGATAAATAAAGTCATTATTTCAAGCAGGGTACTTCAGTGAAATTTCTTCCTGTGACAGTGCTGGTTTATGGAAGTTGCTGTGTCTTACAAAACACGGACTAGGAATTGTTTATTAATCTCAGATAATGCGCACTGGCTGATAATAAATATTGCAGCATTATGTAGATTTCAGTGGGCTTTGCATTGTAAGCAGCATTTCATCCTTTCTGTGGCATGTTTTACAAACTCATTTTGACATGTAACATCTAACAAAGAGCAGATTTGCCTCTATATGCCTGACATCAGTGATGCTTATTACACAGCAAGAATAGCATCATATATTCAGAACCAAATCTCAGATACACTCCAGAATCTTTATGAAGCCAGGGGAGGAGAAGGCGTTAATCAACCCCTCAGACCAGTAAAACTTTTTTAGGATCCCTCGTAGAGGCAACATGCTGTTCCCTCAGCCTGGCAGCCTTTCCATCCCTAGGCAGAACTGATGCAGGATGGCCTCAGGAGCCATCTCCATGGCACATAGTAATGCAAACCCAGAACAGAGTATTCATCTCCTTATTTCCTGCACACTTGTGTGGTAAAATATATTACTTTACAGCATGCAGCTCTCCCTCCCTGAATATGCACAATTTAAGATCTCCTACTTGCAGAAGCTGAGGGCAGAAGCTGGATAGGCAGAGGGTGCTTTTTAGCATGAACTTTTGACCAGTGTTTTGGTAAAAATCCAAAGTGCAGAAATTCCTCTTTCTCTTTAGACTTCTTTTCTCCTTAGTTGTTGTAAGTGGAGGAAACTCCTTTGATGGAACCATTTTTTCTTTCAAATGTTGAGGAAAAGAGGAACTGTGCATATAAACTGATGATGCTTCAGATAGTGTATTGTTTTTCTGGAGTAAGGGAGAGACAGAAGTTTTAAAGAGGAAATCCTGTCTACTTGTAGTTATAGCTGCAGTTAATTCACAGAGATGGGATTTGTCATTTGCGTCTGACTGCTCTGACCTTTAGCATGAATTCCTCTTTGGGCTGAGCTGGGTGCCTCGGAGTGCTTGTATGAAAATGAGATTAGGGACTCTACCCCTGTTCTCTTTGGCTACTTTATGTGATTGATACATTGGTGCTAATGTGGTCATCTTACTTTATTTTTAAATTCTCTGGCATCTATTATTGCAATACAGTAGGAGTTAGTTTTGGATAGTGCAGTAGCAAAAAGGAGACTCCACACAGACAGACAGCATAGTCACCATACCAATGTACTCTCTTAAATTAGTACATGCTTTTCAAATCTGGGGTTTTTTTTCCCCTAGATCTCTTTCTTTTCTTCCTCCTCTTCTTCAGTGTAAATCAACTTCTGTGGCTTATTTTTATTTCTTTAGAAGTTTATATCTTTGTTTCCATGAGCCATTCATTTTCTACACTGGTATAGTTTGTTTTCCTGCTTCAGTTGCAATCATTACTACTGTTGTGCTATTCATTATAGGGAACTCTCACCTCATTTTTTCCTTCCACTTGCAGACAAAATACTTTGTCCCGAGTCTCCAAAAAACATAATCGAGGGTGTTTTGACAGTGTTTGTGTGAACTTTGCTTCCCTCTTCTCTGGTGCATCTGCCTGTGCTCATTTTAAAACTGGCACACAATTGAGTGGTGATTTTACATATGGAGAATTGGCTAGTGCTTATCCAGAATTCCTCAATAAAGGACTTATTTTTTTCACTGGAGAACACTAATTGGTTTGAAGTGAAATTGTGGGAATATATCAATTTGAATTTTACTTCTTCTTTACTTCTTTACTTCCCACGTCTGGGATGAATTTTTCCATTGCAGCAAGACTTTAGAGCAGAAGGTTACATAGTTGCTGCAGTTGCAGGGAAATTGGACCACACACTCAGAAAGAACTGTCTATGGGCCTCTTACCTCCCCACAGGCTGTGACATGGTGAGGCTTCTCCTTGGCCTCCTCCAGAGTTGTTCTACAAACTGAAGTGACTTGCTAAAATATCGAGAGGCATTTGTGCCGATACGTAAGCGAAAGACAGTAGTGACATAAAGCCCTGCAAGGCATCTGCGTTCTGGTTGGTGCCCCCACTGTGCCATTATTTCAGGGATGTTTCTGTTCTAGTTTTGTTTTATTTTTTGTCAGCAGTCTCAAGTAAGTATCCTGTGGCAGAAAAGAAGAGGTTTCTGCAGTAAAAAGTGTTGCTGGGTTGGGCGCTGGCTACTGACCCAAGGGCACTGCTGAGCTGGCACTGTGCTGTGTCTCAGCTACCTTAGGCAACCTTTGGGTAGTGCTGGACTGTCCAATTTGGACATAACCTTGCAGCAAATCATATCTCACAATGCAGAATATCTAAAAGTTAGGCTCAAGTATTTTGGATTTCTTTAGTGGAGAGATGTTTCTAGGTCTGATAATGTTATCAGTTATGCTCATCTACCTTTCAAAAGGTATCTGTCTTCCCCAGCAGCTGTAAAGAAACCTGGACAAGTGGTTTAGAGAGTGATAAAACTTTACATTGCTGAAGTTATATATGAGGAAACCCACTCTATGTTATTTTCTAAGGCCATGCTGGAAGTCTGTGGCTTGAGAAGAAGCTGAACCTAGTACATCTAAATCTGACCTGCCCCAACTACTACAGGTGTGATTTTTCCTGTGTGCACTCCCTACATGCAGTTCAGACAGCTTGTAAAAGAAGTGCTGACTTCTTCTACAGTGGGTTTATATGGCATTTTATAAAGCTATTCCTAGCAAAACCTGAATACTCAGTAACATCTGTTTGTTTATAAAAATGAATTGGTCTAAAGCCCTTATTAAGGACTTCAACAGCTTGAAAGACCTATATATCTTTGGGAATTGCTCTTTAGGCACTAAGTATGAACTGGGGGTTTCAATAATCCAATAAGCCCATATTGTTCTAGAAAGGTTCCTTTTTTTAAATATGTGGTGTTTGACAAAAGGAGAGTTGGGCAGTAAAATCAAAGGATACCACCCTGTGCATGCAGTAGGATTTTTTGGTATGAAAATTTTCTGATATATGTCCCAAGGCCTTTTGCCAGAATCACAAGATTCCCCATCAGCCAAAGATCATTAGAAACGAGGGCCAGGTGAATGGCAGCTGTAAATCAAAACCAGTTTCTACAGAGAAATTAACATCACTTCCTGCTTTGAAGGGGCTGTGTTGTTTAAATGGAAGTGTATCAGGAGATAGGGGTACTGTCAAATGGTTTCCTGAAGAAAGCTAATTTGAAAATAAGAGTGCTTTTACCTTGGTCTACATAAAATCGTATCTTCCAATCTCCTCTGTAAGAATAAGTTTCCATGACTGTTGAGCAGGTCATTCCAGAGCTTTTACCATACCATTGCTAGGAGTAATTTGTTACCTTTTGAGAGAAATATTTAAATTAATTGCATAATAAGCTTGAAGAACTAAGGAATCCTGGTTCTGTTAAAGTCCAAAATCCTGTTTCTGTTTGCCGTTAACTTTGTTTGGTCTAATGATTAGTCCTGAAACTAACAGAACTCTGGATGCTAAAGACAAGAAAAGTAACTCAACACTTAGGCTATTTGGGGGACCATTATCTTGCAGTGAAAGAGTTACACGTATTGGTTCATTGATACCTTCTGTATGTCTTTTTCACTTCCTTTATCTGTCACAAGGAAACTTTCAAAGATCTTGTTTCCCAGCTTCAGTTTAGTGTCTGTATTGAATTCACATATAAATGTCTTCTTAGCATAAGTTAAATTTGTTAATTAATTTAAATTTTCGTCTAAGAAGTTCCAATCATTTTAAGGTAGTTGTCAAACTTTGCTGTTACTGGAATTTTACATTTCTAAACGTGTTTACACAAACATGCTTTGGAATAAAATGCCATGAAACAATAGCCTGTGATTATCATTCATAAAGCATTTTTTATCTTTGGAGTGCTTTGCAAACATTAACTAATTAAATTGTACAGGTCCCCTGTGTGTTCAAATATTATAATTATACACAGGTTAGTGACTTGCTCAAGGCCATGCAGCAAAGCAGAGAATGAGTTGGGATCAGGTACATCTGCCTCTTACTCCCATGCTTAATCCACTAAAATGTGTTGCTCCAGAGTGAAGCTCTAGTCATTAGTTGTTAGATATGTGAAATGGATTTTATGGATAGTGAGGCAGGCATTCTGTAATTGCTTGAAGAGCATGACACCAAAGAATGAATTATAAATAACATTATGAATTACTACTACCCAGTTAGCAGTTTGTACACCTGTCTGGCATCTCTTTCCCCAGTGATTCGTTATTCAGCTTTTTATGTTTTGTCTTTCTAAATCAGCACAGAAAGCAGGGGCAGAGCCGTGTGCCTGAAGAAATTTAGAGCTATAACAAATACTCATAGGTGTGGATTGGATAGCAGAACACTGCCAGGAAAAGCCACAATAAAACTTCCTCAGTGAACTGCTACTATGACTTACTGATAAGAAAAAGAAAGAGCATTGTCCTCTGCTGTCACTTGAGCCAAAATTACTTCTTGTTTCATTATCTAGATTAGATAAGTTTTTATCTTTCCTTTTCCATAAGGCAGTTCCTGTGATTTTGACAGACGTACATGCAGCACAATTAAATCTTAATAGCAGTGCTTACACTGATTTATGGAAATATTGTCCTGAGTGTTTAGGTCAATGCATGCAAAACTACAAAAGTTGTGTAAGTCATGGGTATGTAAACTGCATGTAAAGGAGGGAACTATTAAGAGGGGAACACTGTTTGGCAAGGCATAATTGAATGAGCATGTAAATACAGGAATAAAAAAAATTAACCTACTTTTTTTTCCTGCCATTTTCCTTTCTCCTGCGTAATGGGAAAAGGTTGTGGTAGGTTTCCCCATCTATTAGTTAAATCTTCTTTGACTAGTAGTGATTTCACCACAACCTCATTTCTCACAGCAAGTTCTTTTTATGCTGGAGATAAAAGAGGAGGAAACGGAAGCTCTTGAATAATGGATATGAAGAGAGGGGTTTTTTTTATGTTGAGCTTGTGTGCCGAGGAGGTGCCACTGTCCATGTGTATGTGACTTTGAACATGAGCACTACTGTTCTGAATACATCGCAGAAAGGATACTTGGACCTCACAGCCACTACACATATGAAATTACTCCAGTCAAAATAAAGGGATTGAAGGCTAAAACAAGGAGTAAAGCAGCACAATGGCTGATATTGTAGCATCTAATCCTGGAGTAATGACAGTCACAGGTTTCAGAGTCAAACTCTGCACCTCCGTCATTAGAGTAGTGACAAAAGACGTGTCAGATGAGGTTCTGGGTCATATTTTTCTTTATTTATCCTTGCAAGATATACTGAGTTGCCAGAGGATAAAGGAGTTCAAGGAATATGAAAGCTGAGGCAGGCAGAAAATGAGGAAGAGACCGGGGGGATCAGAGGAGGCAGCAACTGCCAGAGCTCTCTTGTCTAGCCCGTGTTGCTAGCTCAGGGGGGCATGGAGCAGGCTGGCAGGCACTGAGGCCGGAGGCTGCCCTAGAAAGTGCTCGCCTTAAGGTCTGTATACAGGATCTGCTGCTGGCTGAAAAGCCCAGCACTGCAAACAGAGCCTGAAAAATAAATTAACCTGGAAATCACCAGAAGCTGACATCAGGCAGTAAAAGAAATACTTGGTTTATGTACTCATTAAAAGTCAGCAGTCCCAGTCTTGTCAAAATATGTCCCTCAATTATTTGCATGAAAAGTACAATATTTAGCATAGTGCTGGGATAATGCGTGATAAATCAGGGACACGCAGTGCTGTCAGATAGACATATAAGTCACCGTGGTATTTCTCTTAAGAACTGATGAGCACTGCTGTTTCTGTAATCAGTTGCTTGTCAGGGCCAAAGAGTCAAACCATTGATAAATAAGTTCACAGGAGGAACTATAGTAATGACCAAAATCTCAGTCATAAAAGTTTCAAAACCACGGTAATAGAGTAATGTTGTATAATAAATTGTTTGCTGAAAATTATTTACCAAGCTGAACAGGTAGATTCCTTTTGCACTCAGTTTTTCCACTTCAGAACTGCTTGGGTGTCTGTATCACCACATGATTTCTGAGATCTTTTGCCATTCCTGTAGTCAAGTACGTGCAATTCTGTTACAGGTACATCCTTGTCCATATATTGCACAGCATAGAGGTTCCACTATCCCCAAATGCTTGCAACACACATGGAGTACTGCAGGTACCCAAGACCAAGATGAGCCACAACAGCACAGGCACTTGAGACAAGATGCAGGTTTTCTGCTTTGGGGGAGGTCTGATGGAGGTGATGTGAGGTTCTGAAATAGGTGGTTGGCTCCAGCACTGTGGCAGAGCACCTGCACAAGGCATTAACACTCCCACAGTATAGTCAACAAAGAGTTAAAGGCTTTGAAGTTCAACCAGCTTCCTAGAGATGTCTCCACTTACATCCTGGGTGGGTACTTGGCTGTGAGTTGTCTTCTGCTCTCTTTGGAGCTTGGGCTTCTGAACTGTAGTAGTTCATTAAAGTAGTTTGGAAAAAACAAGAGCAGCTCACGTTCCGACTTTCCGTTGTGGAAATGAAGAGATCAAGTTCTGAGCTTGCCTATTCCTGCCTGTTGTAACACCCAGAGCATGCTGTCCTCTTCCCATTGGCCATTTCTCTGTGTGAAAATGTGACAGCCAGCAGTGGTGCAGCACCCACCTATGGCATAAAAGCCTGGTGTTAGAGCACTAACTCAGGAAGCCAGATATCTACATTTGTGTGCTAAAGATACCCAAGAGTGGTCCCTTTTTCTCTTCTTTATTCTACACTTGCATTTTGGATTGAGAAGTGACTGTTACAGATCCTCTTTATGCTGATTGCATGGTCTGAGATGTGTTTTAGCCATTTTCATAGCACAGATAAGCTTCAGGTTCCAGAGGCAAGGATTAGGTATTTCTCTCCATGGTTTCTGGTTGGAGAAGAGGTTAGGTGGGAGGCCACAGCCCTTTGGCTTTCACGCCAAACAGAAAGGAGCATAGTAACTTTAAGGTGTCATTGAGTGTCTTTTGCTTCAGTGCCTGGATACTGTAGGTTCTAAACAGAGTTTTAGTTGTCTGCTAAATTTCCCACTGTCAAAAATTCAGCATACAAATACTTAACCTGAACAACTGTATTTTGGTCTGCCCTGTTGCTTAGTGGTTAAAAAGGGAACTTTATGAAAAGGAGTGTCCAAAATTTAGAGTTATGACTTCCAGGTAATGTATTGATGTTTATAGCGCCTCTGCAAATAAATGATTTTCCAAAGAGACACAGAGATGGTTGCAAATTACTTGACATGGAAGAGAACCATTGGTGTTAATGGTTTCCAGTAACCATTTTTCCAGTGCATATTGCTTTCAGTTGAGGGCTGATGGGGCAGGGGAGATTTTGTCACAGTGCTCTTTGATTAGGTACTGACACAGTTGTAAAATAAAATCTGTCCTTATTTGGTACTGTGGGACAAGTACCTGATATATATTTCTGAGAAGGAAAAGACTCTACATGGAGAGTGGGAAAAGAGTGTGGAAAAAAACAAAACAGTATTAGGCAGTGATGAGCTCATAACTCATACTTCAAAAATTCTGTACATCATTTTGTCATCTGCATACCATATTTCTGTCAATATCAGATATTTAGCATCTAAGAAATGGCAAAAACTTAAAGAAAGCCAATATTTGCTGTACACTTGAGGCAGGGAAGTGTGACAGGTTCAAAGCATTCAGTGCAAAATTTTGAGAGGAAATTGATTGTTTGTAGGTTTCCAAGGGCCAGTGGAAAATGCAATTACATAAATGAAGCAAAGTTGTTCTGAAAATTTCCTTTTCACTTTCAACAGTTCCTGTGCCAACCTGGATATTTTAATTGAGCATTATAAAAGATCCAAAATATTTTCAGTGCAAATACATTCAACTGCTGGTGTGCTAGAGGTTTTTTATTATTCATATTGTTATTCTAATATTTTTGCTAGTTTCTTGGGCATTGGCCTCAGACTACTTTCACAGTACATTTGAAGTCTGAACCACAAAGAGAAGGACTAAAGGGGCTTATTCATGTTCTTGGCTTTCTGCCGGTTTTTCTTTTTTTTCCCCCTAACTTGGTGGAACTTTTTCCAGAAACCAGCTGTATGAAGCTTCTTGTTTGAGCACATGCAGTAGATCAGAATTTGTCAGTGAAAAGGAACATTTCACATAGTCCAAATCTCTACCAGCAGAGGAGTTTGTACAGCTATGGCACTGTATATTGGTGGTGTTCATTATTCCAAAAGGTATTTTAGAAGATTGTATATTTTCCCTGGAGTCCCAGTTCTAAGTAAAAATGTTAAAGCCTAAGTTTTTTGGTTTTGTGTGGGAATAATATTACTGATGCAGCAGAATTCTGGGAGCAGACATTCACTGCAGCCGCTATTTCCTCTTCATACAATGTCTGCCTGCTGTAGGTTCTCATTAGAGTTTGCCTCTTTGTTGCTGATGATTTTTTTAATAAGAAAATATGATCTATCATGATCCAGAATTACCACTGAGTGACATGTGGGCCCTTAAGCTTTGACTTTGCTGCCATGAAAATTAATCGCAGAGCTCCTAATGAGTTACTTATCATTAGATGGGGCATCTACAGAGCAAATTCAGTTTGAGGAGAGTTTTGAGGAATGGGGAAATCTTAAAGTGCCTTCCACACTGAGGCTATGTGCCTTACTTACTTTGCAGTAAGTGTTCCTCAAGCTTGTCTAAGTCCCCTTCTATTATTTGGGGTAACTTAAAATTCCTAATTGTCTGTGTTCAATTTCCAGAGAGAGCATGTGGGGCTGTGCCAGGTCAGCTGTTAACCCTTTTCGTTTTTTCAACTCCAGGTATGAAGCATTTTATTGTGTATTATATAATATTTTGTTTTATTGATAAAGTCTAGTAGCAGTGCTTTTCAGGTTTCTTTCCCTCTTTATGTCATGACTGGGGGGTATGTGGGGCTAGGCAAGATCTGAAGTTGAGTTTTGCAATTGCTTTTTTTATCTCGGGGCTTAGAGGGTGGTGGGAAAGCTGCAATCTTATTTATTCTTTTTTTATAAATCACAGTGTTTGAAATATGAGAATAGAAGATACTTTTTCTGATGTTTAATAATATAGTTTAAAGTGTTCAAAGGAGTCTACTGAAATTGAATAACGAAGTTAATGTGCATCAGTGTAGCTCATGTTATAATGAGTCATTGCCAGTTACTGTGAAGCAAAGCTGCAAAATGTAGGAAGAGCTCTGCAAACATCTCCTTGCTTTTATTTCAAGGAGGGCACAATTTTAAAACCTTCCTGTGTAATGTGCCTAGTAGATGGCACAGGGTTTACATGCCATTTCAGTGGCAGGAGGTGACTGGGAGGCTTCAGCGAGTCTTGTGATACCATAAGGGCCCTCGGGCTCACCCCACTTGTCCAGGTAGAAATTATGTCAAAAGACAAGAAGGATGTACTAAAGCTGGTAGGGTTCCTCTTTTTGTGGGATTCGTGGCTGCTGCTTTAGTGGGTTTTAAAATAGTATGCAGTGAAATGTCCACCCTCAGTGTGCTTGCTTGCTTGCCTGTCCTCCTCCCTTCTTTTGTTTGTTTTGTGCACCCCTCAGAAGGTTCCTTTGGAGTCGTGTTTATTATGAGACAAGTGTAAACCCATCAGCTCACTGCTTTATCTGCTCTTAGTGACCTGTGTGCCCTCTGTCTGTGGAGTACAGAAGAAAAAGCAACTTCACACATTCAATATAAGCAAGTATGTTCCACAATAAATTAAATTCTTCACATTTATAAGTACAGCTAAGCTTCATAATAAAATTAGGAAGAAGGCATGTTTAAGAGCAATTACACTTTCACATTGCTAATGAGTAGTCAAATACAGAAGTCATTCCTCAAGACTGCTCCTATCTCCAATTTGCAGTTAATTACACTACAACTGGTGTATTTATATTAAAAATTTGCAGGATCTTATTACTCAAACATTTTCAAAGTAGCAGCAGGAGCAATTTCTCTGTTAGAGCTAATACAAATCTTTTAAGGTTTCCTTAACTATAAAATTGAAACGATACATTTATTTTTAAAAATCCTTAGAATTTTCTTTGATCTGGTTGTATTATCAGTGCAATGTCAGAAATTATTCTGATGAGCCTACTAGTCTCTCAAAATGTTGTGTTTCTAAAATATATGCATATTTCAGATGCAGTTTTTTATGCAACCTTCTTTAGCTGGCATTAAATTAACTAGATAACATTTTGTGTATTGGCTTCTATTCTGCAGGAAGCATTTTCAAGAAACACACTTACGTTGTTACTTTTTTGCTCTTTGTTGATGTTGTCAGTATTTTGCTTTAAAAATCCCTCCTGAATTTACTTGGTATTTACATACCATAGTAATGAATATGAGATCCTACTAATGAGGCCCCCTGAAAAACATGCATGGTTAGATGTAGATGAAGATGGCTAAGTCATCTCATGCAGCACTTCTAAACTGCTGCAAGTTAGTGTGCTCTGACTGGAGCGAGATGAGACTGAAAGGTAACATTTGGCAAGACATATAGGTTCTAATAAAAACAGAAATTTGGA